>JAKSZP010012014.1:0-148085 GCA_022478985.1 Massospora cicadina
ATGCCAGAAGCTCAGCTGCACTAGTGACTTTTAAGATTGGCACCCTAGGGATTAATTGAGGAGTAATCAATTTAAACTACATACCAATGGACCCTACAACAAACCAGAAGGTTGTAGTAGGGGCAACCGTAGGTCTTACTGGGGCAGCCCCCAAGGTAGGAGAGGCAGGAATGGCGACAATTCCTTTAAGGTTTGTGACTGTAGGGTATTATTTTAAAATAGGGCGGATAGTTTTAATAGATAACCTAGGACAGTTTCTCCAAAACGACTAGGATCACAGCCAAAATGGGATAATTTGGTTAAAAATAAGGTAGCTGACGGCATCCATGGCTTGTGCAATGGATCAGCAATCAATATTGCGGAGGTAATCATCCACTATCTCCTGGAGGGTGGGGAGCAACGACAGATCTATGATTTGAAAATTTTACTCAACAATACTCAGTACTAATTTTCAAATGATGGCATGCATCGCCATACATTTTGTAAAAATTAGTGAGGTAGAGTAGAGGACGGATTCCACAAAAAAGAGTTAAAACACAAATTTACTTATTTTAAACTTAAAGGGAAGGAAAGCTAAAGAATAAACTGAAAACTACCCTGAGGAGAGTGGTTGCCTAGATATAGCGGAGGGTTGGAAAGGGAGCATGGGAATTTTCCTTGACTGATCCTCTTAAAGGGCACCCTAATTGTCATCCTAGGCTCCTTGTGATAGGGTTAAGGGGGGGGGAAGGCTTTGAGAGCCTTGGATGGCGTCAAAAAAAGTTTTGGCTGTCTGTCAGCCAGATCAAGGAGAAATCCAGAGGAGTGTTACTGAACTTGAACAGATTTTTCCAGAAAGGTAAGTTACTAACACCAATTCTGCTGAAACCCAATCTATTGATATTGTGAATTGTACAAATTTCTGTAGACTATTTTATGATTCATGGGTTTAATTCATGATATGCATTATTAAAATAAACATAATCTTACTTTATATGCAAAGTAGGGATAATATGGGAAATTTAGGTTGGATATGTAACAAATGGAACTGCCAAGATTCTGTTCACTAAATGCCTAAATTTTCAGCAGATTAAATTGATATCAAAATAGGTCCAACAGCCAAGTTAGACCACTGAGGTAAGCTGGGATGGTTTAATAATACCAACCCATCTATAACTCTCAAAATTTGAGGAAATTTAAGACATGGTAAAAGAATGGCAGGTAAGCGAGGATGTAAATCCCCAAAGTAACCTTTATTTTCATTTAATGTAATAAAATTGAGCAAATCATTCCTGGCATTTCTCTGGCATTGCAAGTGTGACAAGAAAAAGTTAGAGCAACTGAGGAGGGCCAATGCCCCAGAAGCTCAAGGGTTTTGTTTTTGTGATAAAACCTTGTCACACCCAATACTCAGGTAAGGCATGAGGCCTATTCTGCCAAGAGAAGCTGCAAAAATTCTGAACTGAGGTTTGAAATGATGGGGGATTGACCTTTTAAAGGTCACACTTTGGGAAGCAAACTCCAGGCCATGCTTAAAGCTATTTTGAGCCAAAAACATAGCTTGGAATATCAAAACCCTTGTTCTGAGCCACCCTTAATTGGAAATCTCTCAGGCGTTTCAACTTAAAATTTGGAATCTAAATTTTGAGTCAAAATGAGATGAACAGTTTGAACCATTTCATCATAGAAAATGGCTATTCCTTGAATTAGCAGTGATAGGTCACACTTGGGGTAAGACTAAGGGTCCTTCTGAAAAGACCTAAACTAAACTGCCTTTTCACATCCATTTAATCATTTTTCAAGATCAGAATTTGAAATAGGGAACAGGTAGGGAGGTTCATTAGGAGACAGGATAGTAACCTTTTGCTCATCTATCACATGATTTAGGTTACTGATCTTAGAGAGGGGCTCTACTGAAGACTTGGCCCCTTCCTGCTTCTGTGTGGAAATTGCTCACAATCCAGCTGGGAGGGAAGGTCTTCTCAAATTAAAATAAGTTGGTACAATAAAAAGGGCATGTGGGATCTGCGTGGGTCAAGATTAGTATACAATAAAATGGGCTTTGCAGAGTTTAAGGAAGCAACACACACAGATTTCTGAGTTAGAATCATCTTGCAGAGGCCTAGTAAAATGGTGCATCTACTTCTGATAGTTGGGTGTAAACTTTTTTAGAAGTTAAAAGTGCTCATGAATCTCCTCAATCTGATATAGATGTAGAATAGCACAATTTAAATAGCAGCTTCCTTATCTGGAGAAATCATGTGTCCTTGGTGAAGATAATGTTTCACAGGAAAGAGGCTTGAGACTGTAAGAGCTCACATTTACTTGACTTTATTTTAAAATTCACTTTAAAGATGCTCCACTATTGGCGAGAAATTCTGAACATGAGATATTTTATCTGGATAGAAATCTAAGTTTTTATCCATGTAGGCAATGATACACACCCCAACAAGGTCCTCAAGAATGGTATCAATTAAGTGCAGGAAGCAGGCAGGGGGTTTCTTCAGCCCAAAAGGCATTACAAGGAATTTATGAATGTATTTTCTGGTCTAGAAAGCAGTCAGCCATTCCTGATTCTCCTTAATGCAGATATGGTTGAAGGCATTCAGGAAGTTTAACTTGTTAAAAACTTTGTCTTTTTTAACATATCATGCAATATGTTGTTCCAGTGGTATGTGGTGCTGGTATGGGATTGTCACATTGTTGAGGTTGCCATGATCCACATAAGGGAAAAGAGACACATCAACCTTTTCCACAAATAAGATAGGTGAGCATAATAAAGATGACATCTTAAAGATCTGTCCTTTGTTAAGCATATCACTGACTTACTTGTCTATAGTAGCCTAGTTCTTTAATGACAAGAGGTAGATGAGAGATTAAATCTTAACTATTCAAAAGTCAGATTAAACTAAAAATTAAGTGGTTATGATCTGGAAGATGGGGCTTTTGTGTCGTTGATGAGGTCAGAAATACTTTAATAAACTCAGGAAGCTCCATAAGAGGATCAGAGGTCAGATTAATTTGCAAATGGGCCATCCCAGGAGATAGAGATGGCTTTCATCTTAGCAATATATTCTTGGAGGTTCATAATTCATAAGAATATACTCTTCTATGCCTTCAGCAACACTGTATAACACTGCTTCTCATCCAGTTGGGTCTGCAAGTCAAGCTTGAACCACCACTCCACCCTATAGTGACAAGGTATAAGTGTTGGTTGATACTAATGAACTGTTCAGTTGAGAAGCTGTTACCCCACAGAAGTATACAAGAAACTAAACTTTATATGAGGAAATTTCTCTGAGATACTCTCACTTTTATAAGGTGCCCTGGAATCATAAGAAGCAAAATACCTTTGCTAACTTTAAGATTATGAAAGTTTGAGATACACAAGTATCAATAAGTACAGTGGCTTTTCATCTCTATTGTGGGGTAACAACGTGGCCAAGAACAAAAAGTAGACAGTCAATGGTTTACTACTGAAGGGTGTAAAAGTGATGGGACTTATAATATTAAATACCTCACTGTTTAGAGTTGGAGGTTGTTTGCAGAAGAAGCAGGCTGTACTTTCACTTTTTATATCTAAACGTCCACAGTTTCTGAATGGGGATGAGTAGGCATCCATGCAAACTGATGTTTTAAGGAGAGTTTCATCACTTCCTGACACTCCTTAGTGAACAGCTAGACTCTTGGACATTCTCAGCTTGAATATGATCTGACCTTGGTGTGCTATCAGGGCATTTACTTGCTTCTAAATAGGACAAGTGATCAGAGAGTCATGTGTAGTATGGTGAACAACTGCTCAGGTCTGAACCCATGCTCTGGTAGGTCTGGACCAGGGTTTCATCTATAGAATGATGCAAAGGGAGAAAGATAAAGAGACATGAATGATATAGAACAAGGTTAGGGGACTTACTGACCCCTGCTTTTAAGGGCAAAAGTGAGGGGTACTCTATGGAACACAACAGTGCAAAGTCAGAAAGTTAGCTGACATCCTCCTATAACAGAGGTTTCAGTTCTTACCTCCAGAGGGCTCAGGGAAGTTGTGTCTTTTGTTTGAGTACAATCATCTGAAGTATATATAGTGGAGAGGAATGTGGCAGGAGCTGTTTGCCTGTTGGACTCATTAAGTGGCAGGAGCTGTTTAGTAAGATTAGCTGTCTCAAGTCAATGAAGAAGTCACTCGGTAGAGAGTGGTTAATCTCTAAGGTTGTTAAATGCTCTCAAAACAGTGAATGTGTTAGAGTATGGTTCTGGAACTAGCTAACCAACAAGAAAAGGAGCACAACAGAATTTCAACATTTTTTAGGATAAATTTAGGGAATTTAAACTTCTGGTAATAGTGGCAAGTAGACTCCTAAAGTTTGGAGTCAGCAATGCCAAGGCATATGAGGTTAAAAGTATGCAATACCTCAGATAATTTTGAAGGAGTTCTCTATATAAAATAGAAAATAAGTGTAAAAGGATCCTAGATGATATAGGATTGGTATGCCAAAGTATGGGAAACCTTGGTAAACTTTTGTAAAAACCATCATCAGTACTATGAGTCATAGACTTGTAAAGTCATACAAGTTGTTAAAATTTAGCTTAAGGTACTGACATCCTGGGTACCTTACAATGGAGGGTAACACAACTATCATTTTTGATAATTTCTGCATTGACAGTGACAAACTCCAACTAAAGTAAATAAAATTTAGAATATAGAATCTTTTTTATAGTTTAAATATCCAAAAATTGGGGCAAACCTATTTTAAAAAGTTTAGGGATATTAAGGTCCCTCAGGGTTGCTAATCTAGGTCATAAAATAAAACATAAGCTGAAAAACCTTTGTACTTAAGTTTAAGTTTAGTTTGCTAAATTTGCCCATTATAAGGACAAATATTAAAAGAATTCAGCCATAGCATGGGTTTTAGGCACTTAACCCTCTTATACCTTACCTTCTACCCCACAGACCTTGTTCAAAATTTTCTCAGTGGTGTGAACTAATACCTACTTCTTGTATATAACTGTAAAAAATCATATAAAATCTTTGAAGACTTTGGGAGCTTCCAGAGCTCTTTTCCTTATCCTTCTTAGGCACATGATTTCTGGTAAAATGGAACTATCTGTGACATATAATATTGACTTGACCATCTAGTACTAAAAAAAATATTGACTTGCTTTTGCTTTGTATCTTTCTACAATTTTACTAGAGATATTTTAATGAGTTAAAGCTTCTTAAATGTATTCTAGTGCTTCCATAATGTGCTTAATGACTTATCACAGCATATTATAGTAACGACCTGTCATCTTATTACATCATAGCAATCCTATATGGTAGTAAAATTGAGTCATCATAAATCTTTTATTATTGGGTTATTTAATAAGTGAGTTAGACAGAATTTCAGTGTAACCCTTGCCTATGTATCCTCTATGTCCTGGTGATACTATTAGTCCAAAACTATTAGTTTTATACTTGTTTTGAGTATTTAATCAATCTGGTTAAGGAAGCTTAAACTTACCTGAGAATACCTCCATGACCAGATATTCTTAATTAAAGCATAATTAAGTATGGCTTTTATAGATTTATCTACATTTTCTTTTTTCATAACTGTATATCTATCACCTTAAAATTTATTGATCTGGATAATCAAATATGTCTCATGGCCTAAAGCTTAACACTAATGACAAAATAATGACGCTTTTTCTAAAGATAAGTTCAAGAGATCTGATACCTTATTGCTTAGAATTAATAATTTATACTACATATATAATTTTAATATTCTCTGCATTTTCTAATCAGAGTCAATTAGAGATTTTTTTATGCATTTTTACTAATGAAAAGTCAAATAAATCGGAATATTAATTATGTTCTCCTTACAAATAGATTTCTTATAATCTAACTTCATAATACTACAAGATAAAACCAGCCAAATAATTAGGAAGTATATATAAGTTCCTATCTCCATATAATGACTTTGTAAATAGTGTAAGCATACATTTACAGTTACCTTAACCTTTACTATAACAGCCTCACTTGTATCCAATGCAGGTAAAAATATTATGGTTAGAGCTTCTTTAAAAATTCTAGAAATTTACATCTAAAAACCAACTTAAAGTTTTCTGCCCCTGTATAATATCGCAGGTATCTCTGCTTTAAATCTTGCATTAAACTCATGTTACACTAGTTGTTAAAAATTGGACATACTGCAACTTTTGATTAAACATAAACAGCAGTATGTTAATAAAGCAACCTTACTTATTTTCACCAGATTATATTAGAAGCTCTTTATAGTAATTTTAAAGTATTTGAAATAAACTCTACTAGACATAATATCTTCAGCAGCAGCCAACTAGAAATTTTAAGCTTATTATGGAACTGAAAGGCTCATCTCTTATTTCTGAGTACTTTTCTAAATAATATTATGGTTTATGTTATTAAAGTAACGGTAGCTAGAATAAGAAGCTCTTTATCAGATAAATAACAAAAGTAACCTTAATACTAAATAAACTTTTCTCAAAAAGTTTATCTTCTGTTATTTATAATTTTCAAGCCTTATTTTTAACTAGCTTGATAGTCACAGGAGTTATAATTTACAAAGGGTAGATGGTCCAAAATGAGAAAGATTTGCAGTATTGGATATAAGGATTCTAAAATAGCACATGACAACATTTATTTGTATATTTCCTAGGGATAATATTCTCTAAGTATCTTCTTTTCTATATAATGAAGCTACAGGCAATCTATTTACAATAAAATCTAGGTTATTGACTTTTTAATTTTATCTGCACTCAGATATCAATATAACTATTTTGATTAGCTAGATACTTTTTTCAAATTTAGTAAAGCTTTTTAGTTAATTAGAATAATAGGTATAAGTTAATTTAGGACTATCTAGTACAAAAAATATATCTAGTTTATATTTAAAGCCTTTGCTTATTTTTTGATATGATATATGTCTTATGACTTGGGGTATGTTCAAAATCCAGGCAAGTATAAGATTATAGCATGACAAGCCTAAATCATTAAAAGTGGCTATTGTTTTTGCATGACAATTAAATCAACTAGATTAATAACATGATTTAATGTATATGGCAATCAGTAACTTTAGCGTAGATTGACCATAAAACTCAACTAGATTCATTAAATGAATTCAATGTAAACGCGATCAGTAAATTTATCATAGATTGACCAATAAAATCAACTAGATTTAATAAAATGAATTATTTTAGAGGTTGATCAGTAAATTTAGTATAGATTGACTGGTAAAATCAACTGTATTTGATAAAAATAATATTGTAGATGGTAATCAGTAAAGTTAGCATAGATTGACCAATATAATCAAATTAGATTTAATAAAATGATTTATTGTAGATGTGTTCAGTAAAGTCAGCATAGACTGACCAATAAAATCAGCTAAATAAACAAAATGATGTAATATAGATAGATATCAGAAAGTTTATTATATAATTGCCCGATAAAATCAACTAAACATTAAAAACTAAATAATTTAAAAATGCCAACCTTATACCTGAAACATTGGACTAATCAAGTCAACTGAACAATTATATATATAATTCATAGAATATTTGTGTCAAGTTTATATGAGATTGGTAATAGTCTAGGAGTAGATGTTGAAATAAACATGTATTTATAATGATTTTATTTATAAGATTATTCTCTAAACCACTACAACTAAATGCTACCTAATTTAATCTAAATCAAATAAAATCTAATTTATCTACAGCTACTTGCCTGCTGTCATACACAGTTTTAGTTAGGCTAATCCAACTATTACTTAAGTAATTTAACCATCTCAGTTATTCTTTTAAAAGTTAATTGACAAAACACAATGATAGTATCATATCATAACAGTAAATAAATAAAATGTCATGAAAGTTTCTAATAACATTTATTCATAAGGCATACATCATGCACCTAAGCTTTTTACCCTAAGGTAAAACTTGAAATCATTTTTCATTCATTATATAATAATTGTTACATACAAACCTTGTCACAAAATGCTCTATCTGGTAAAATACATTAAATATTAAGGGATTTCAAGATTTAGAGGTAAAGATAAAAGATCTCATTTGGAGAAGATAATTAAAGCCAAACTGTCTCTCTTACATTAAAAATTAGTGGTGCCTTGTGTATGCATTTATTTCATATTTATAAGTTCACGATAAAGTTAAATATAATAATCTGAACATTTTACTAAATAATAACTACGTATTTGACTAGTCTAATGGACGGACCCTAATAACAACTGAAATTTCTGGATTTAAAATTTAATATGTGAAATTATGAATGTTGGCGATTTTAACCAGGCAAAATCATAATTGTACAAAATGACGTCAAATAGAGTTTAAATTTTGCTTGCTTAGAGTAAGATTTATCAAAAGCTCGAGTTGGTTTGCCGGTTAAAATTATTGACAACTTAACTGATTTAATGATATGTAAGTATTTATTTTTCTATGAAAACATTACTAGATTTTTCAAAGCAATTGCATTTTATTAGGCGGCAACTTTAATAAACATCTATGCTTTCTTTTCTGCTCTAATTTCAGATTTTAGTTTGGACAAAGGATACGATTAGTCAAGTATCACCGTTTCTTTATAAATGCCCAAATTGTCAAGAGGAGAAAAATGTTGGGATATTTAGAGATGAAAAGGCTCTGGTTTTTGTGTTTATACAACTATGTCAATGGAGCGAGGGTGATGCTCCTTATTTTAAATGTAACAACTGCAACTGGCGTGGCATAGAGCTAAAACTCACAAAGGAACAACTTCTAGAAAGGGATAGAAAAAACTGTGGCAGCTGTGGCATTAAGTTTGAGAAAGAAGAATTTCATTACTGTCCGTACTGTGGGTGCCAACGGATTATTCATTGAATTTCTATGGATACCTATATGACCTGCTTTAAAGTGGCTTAATCTTTACGCATCAAAATTTACTCAAAGGTGCTTTCTCAGACGCTCTTAAAACTGATAATGTTAAGCATTTGCACTGAAGCTACTAGGATTTGTAGCTTTTTATTTAATAAGTTTAACCAAGGGTTTAGTGTAAATTTTAGATTTGCTTTATCGCAATCACTTTATTTATAGCAATTCTTGGCATAGTTCATTATAAAGCATCCCGATTAAGATTTATTTGCATTGAGACCACAAATTGTTTGCTTCTATGTTGTATATTTTATGAGTCAGCTCTGTGAATGAACCGTCGAGCCAGCTTCTTACAAGCTTCATATCTTTTAGCCAATCAGTCTGCTGCCGCTGGCTAGGATGGCCTTAGCCGAGAAACAAGATCTCTATTAAAGCCGTGACATTATGCGGTTGAGTTTACTGCCAGAGAATAGTTGGTATTTTTAATTCAAACTAAGCAATTTATAATTTTTATTTTAATTAACTTAAAAACACGAAAAGACTTAATTTATATGAGGAAGCAGCAAAACAAATAGCTTGCTCGATTATCTCTACTTTACTATTTAAAACCTTAATTTGTTTCAGATTTGATGTCACTTAAATGCAATTTTTCAAGAATTGAATCAATATTATTCGCTTAATTTTTCAATAGGTAGATTTTTTGAGATTTAATTATATGCTTGACTTATATCTAGTTTACTAAATGCAGAAATTGAACCTTTTTATTTAGCTTTTATATTTGAATAATGAATTAAGCGTTCTAATTTAAGTTAGTAAATCAGAAAAGCTGGCAGGCTACAATGCTGGCGAGTGGTCATAACCGATCAGCAGGTGAAATAACCAAAACTACGCTTGGAATTTTTAGTATAGCGTAAGTTTAGAGTGTTAATTAAACATAGAAAAGTAGCTTTAGTAAGCTTATTTAATAAATTGATTTTTACTAGGCAAAATAATTAGATTTCAACCTAATATAACCATAAGTTTAAAATTTTATTATGTTAGGTTTTTACCTCTTAGCTCCAGTTGGAGTTTATTCTATAATACATAGATTGTAATCTATATAAAGTAAAATGATTTATTCAAGATACAAAATTACATATTTGTACCGATTGTGATGCCATTTTTATGATGGTATTTGTAATACATCGCAACTCACTAATTATCTCTATAAGCTAATAAAAATAGATGATTGAGGTCTTATTATATGTTAAATAGAAATCAACTTTTAAGTTAGAATAAGTAGATTAAAAATCTTAGTTACTAAAATAGATCCGATAGTTGTTTACCAGATAAGTGATATAAGTGTAGCCAGTGTTTTAAGCTAACTGTTACTATGGCTTAAATAGTAAACCTGGAGCTAATTAACTAAAAAAGTACAAATTGCCTTTTGCTTTATCTTAACACTTTCATGTCCGGTGATACCAACATGTTGCCATCGGCAACTAACGTTTGGTTTGCACGTGATGACATGTTGGTGTCACCGGATATGAGTGTTAATTAAAGAAATAAACCTTTTAAATTATAAAGAGAACTTTACCTCTAAACTTTGTAGTAATCTCTATGCTCCACTAAAATTTTGGTGCTAGTTCAAACTATATTTATCTGAGGTAGGCTGACCAAAGAATGGACACTACCAAACCTGTGAAGAAATTTAAGAATAATCAAAATTTTACCTATTGGGTGGAACTTCAGTTAAAAGTTTCCCATCACTTCAGGACAGAATTTGTGTTATCTCAAACAGGGTGAGGATCCTGGCTGTTTAGCCTAGCTCTCCATTAGTGGGGGACCATGACTGGCCTTGGTATGTGTGCAGAGAGAAGATTCAAACCTGCACATCCAGGGTAGTGGTTGGATGCATTACCAACTATGTCACCACCTCACCTGGTTCAAAATATGTACTTCATATTGTTGAGAAGTTAATATGACTGGAAGATAAGCTATACATTCTGGCAGATTGGAAATTAGAGTTGAGGCAAGTCTCAAGATTGTTTGGAAAAGTTATATGGATATAGAGTGAATCAATTGAAGTATTGATAGTTTGACAAATCAAGGGTATTCCACCAAAACTTTGAGATAGACAAAAACTCCTAAAAGAGAATGAATAGGAGATTACTAAGCAAATAGTGCATTTGACTTGGAATACTGGGATAAGAGTTGAGTGGAAGATTATGAGAGGAGGTTTTTTTAATTGTCTGCAGATAAGTCTGCATTTATTAGATATAATAAAGTGTCAATTGGGGCAATTGATCCATATATTATATATCAGTTTTTATTAGAGTCAGCAATCCATATATTGTCTGATTTAGTTGCTCAGTGACTAATACCCTGTGTAAACTGACTCATCAGAATCAAGACTTTATGCCATGATTTACAGTGGTGCTCACTACAGGGGGCCACTGATCAACTGTAGCTTATTGGCACTAGGGTAAAATGGTGATCCCTCACTTGTTATTCCAAAACCTGATCAGATTTCACACTCAATATGCCAAGGAAGCTAGGGAAAGAACCAACAATGAACTGGCACTTTTCACAGTGACAGAGCCAAATGATGAAGATGTTATGATCAATTTGCAGTTGGAAACTTGTCCTGAGTTGGCAGAGGATCAACAAGTTTACTCTACAAATGTGATCTCCCAGCAGCTGTGGGGCATTATAAAATGGCTTCTGTGGGGGTATTGACTCTATGAAGATGAGGTGGGGAAGCATGCTTTGAGTTTGTTCTACAATCAATGGGACCAGGAAACCTGCTATATGTTGCATATATCCTATCTGGATGCAACTACCATGGGACTATCTAGTTAGCTTAGTACCCATGGAACCCAAAAATATTTAGTCACATACATGCAGCTTTCAATCTGCCAGCTACTGCATGTGCTGGTCCACCACAATATTGAGATTGGGGACATCATATAGTTCATTCAAGTGCAGCAGAATGATACTAACCTTCTACTCAACTGTCTTGATCACTCTTTTTGGAGGTGCGGGGGTTCTGCTGTAAGTGGATCACCACTTTGGGGATGTCTGCCATCAGTTGGATGTTTTGGTTCCACAGATAGTTTAGGAGTTACCTTGAGTGATAGAGGAACTGTTGGATTGGCACAGTTTATTTGTGGAATGGTTTTGGAATGTAACCACATTGGAAAGCAACACCAAGCATTTTATGACAGACCTGGTGGAATGGGTGAAAGAGGATTGAAGCTGCAATAGCTCAGATTAGGGAAAGGGGTAACACTGACAGAGTGGCAGATAATGGATCATGTTGACTCTGTGGCAGCTGAATTCAGTCAACTTTACATCAAGTGGAGTAATCAGCGGATGGCTGACTATGTGCTCATCTCCTTGTCAATATCCCCAGAATATTGCCAGTTAGTTGGTTGGGTTATACAATTGTAAAACATTAGTCAGGCAGAGCGCAGTTGAGCAATTACTCTTCCATTTATTGAGACGGTAGAGTATGCAGATTTTGCAAGTATGATTAGATACTCCTTTGATAGGCCAACAAGGAGCTGTTGCAAGAGCAAGCTGCCCTCATTAATCAAATAGATGACGCCCACTGACAAGCATGTGACACTGGCTGTCAGAACACAAGAATGCAAAGCACAGTGGAAGACGCTCTCTCCCAGCTTCAGTCAGTGAAGTGTAAGCTGGACTCCAAAATGAGAATTCTGCCACAAGTTACAAAATCAGTATGAGATGCTTCAACAAGAGGTGCAAGACGGTCAGTGTCAGTGTTACTTGGTTAAAGCAGGACGGATAATTGATGAACATTTTGCTGAACAAGCTGGAACATGGGAAAAAGGTGCATTCAGCAGTGAGTCAGGGGAGGAATGCTATGAATCTGCCAGTGAGTATCCCTTGGGAGTCGCAGAAGTCCCTCCTTGCAACCCAACTTCTTCTGAGTCCAATTCAGCAAATTCGCCTCCATCTGCTCATCCCTATAATAGCTCACAAGGGGATGTTTCTCCCAATTATTTATAACCTAATTTGGCTGTTTATCATTGATGGAGCCTGGAGCAAGGCAAATTTGTTCAGATTGAGAAGTTACCACTATTCAATCATGATGGAAATATGCACAGTTATTTTAAACGGTTTGAATTTGCAATGGAAGTGACCTTGGATCAGCAAAAAGAAAAAACTGTTACTGTTTGCTTTAGACGTGGAGAGCGCCAACAAAGTCACCTTTATCTAAAAATAGTTCAGTATATTATCATGAGTTAAAACGACTGTTCACCAGCTGTTTGGGGGTGTGGCTAAAATGGCTCAGCGGAAGGCTGACTTTCTGACCCTTTAGTTTTACCAAAACGAGTCCCTGTTAAAGTTAACTGAGAGATTTAAGGCGGAAGTGCATGTGTTGATAGTGCCAACATCTTAACCACTGAGGATGTAGGCATAGCAATGACAATGGCAGTCAAACCATACTGCAAATTGCATAATGCTATGTCTCACATACTGGATGAAGATGCAGGGCTTATTTGAATCATAAACACTTTGTGTCATCTCTCCGTCAAGTTCAGTGCTCCCAATGTGAAGTGGAAGGCCCCTGCTTTTGCCTCGGCATACTCTTCAGGATATGGACAGCAACGACCAAGTTATAAGCCATTGGAAAAAATTCATTCACCTTATATGTCAGTGGATCCTTTTCACCATATGTACGCTCAGCCACCTTGTCCTCAAACTTTCTATACTTCAGCTATTTTTTGGCCCAGTCCTTCCGCTGAAAACTATAGGTGTGAGCCCTTTTGAATGCTTGCTTTTCATGCGGACAAAAAAGGCATTATGTGGTTAATTTCTCAGGCAACCAGGAGGTGTATGCGGTGCCATCTGGGATGATCAATCAGGGAAAAGCTCAAGCAGAGTAGAAATGGGATGCTCTACCTCCGCTAATTTAATTTAATTGTCCCTAAAAATTCTCAAGTGTCTCTTCACGTTGGACTTGGAACTCAGCCTGACAACTTGTTATACCAACAGCTTCTATCAGATACCTCAACCTCCATTCAAGAGAGTAATTATTCCCTCTCAAGCTCTGAGTTCCACCATTATGTGCAGAAGCCGTACTCCTGGAAGATCCTGGAACAAAATGGCATAAGTAACACAGGACCCTCAATGGACGTCGCCTCCCTAGTGGAGGTTAACGTAGAAATTCCAGTAGGAAGAATCACTCTGGAGTATCCTCATGTCAGTATGGGCATATCCTCCTTCCTTGGTAACAAAAAACCTTTGGACGGTCACTTAACAAACACCAATGGTTCGTATTATTTGGAGTGCACCTACTTTGACATTTTTGTTCAGAACATAAAAATCCGAGCTATTATGGATACTGGTTCCCCAGTTAATATAATTTCTACCAGGCTCGTGGCTATGTTTCTTCTGAAAATGGACGTGGATCACATAGTATTCTATGGGACCGCAGGGGCACAGAGCACTGTGTCTGAAGGAGCTTACAGCGCGTTGCCTTTGAAATTTGGTTCAGTTAGAGCTTTCACTCCAGCGGTGATTCTGCCAAAAAATAACTACAATATGCTGATTGGTGCTGCATTCATGAGAAGACTTGGAGCTGTGGTCAATATGACGGAAGAAACCATTAGTATTTTGGGACAACTGATTCCCATTTACTTTACCTCTAGCAGAATCCCAATGGTTCCGTTCCACTCCCATAAGATCAATTTGGCATATAGTGATGTGGTGATTCCTGTACAATACCAGCAAATGAAGTGGAGAACCAGAGCTCCTCAACCAGATCTATAAGTATAAAGGTATTATACTATGAGCAGCGAGCACTTTGAGCCTACCTACTGGGCACCAGTGCATAATAGGAACTGAGCTCAAAATAGACGCCCCTGAAGGGCTATAAGGGGAAATTGTGGGGCCATACTAGCAATCACGGCTTTAACCTCATGTGGCTCCAGGGATACTGTTAATAGGAAATGGGGAAGTAAAGGTATTGCTAGCAAACCTACAGAAAGATTCAATGATAATCCAAAGGCACCAAGTGATGGCTTATCTACAATTGGCCCCTATTAATGAGGTTCACCTTGTTCATGATTTCAGGTCATGGGAGGACCTCACCATACTGGAAAATCCATCATTCGGAGTAATGGCAGTGGTTTCATGGGAAGCACTAATGGGATTGTCAGCGGAACAGAAAGATAAGGTAATAGTTTTTTTAGTACTAGATGGTCCCAACCCGAGGGGGATAAGGTAATAGTTTCATTTGAAAAAAACTGAGATATTTTTGCATCTGATGACCACAATGTGGGGTGCGTCCAAGAGGTGGTGCATTGGGTAGATACAGGGGATCACCCTCCAATTTGATCGCAGCCTATTTGGCTTGAAGATGGCAGAAGAGGTTGTCTCTGATGAGGTAGATAAATTGATCAAATAAGGGATGCTAGAGCTATCAAAGAGTCCGTGGGCATCACAAGTGCTTATTATAAAGAAAAAAGATTTCACAAACCAGGTGGTCAATGACTATCAAAAGCTCAATAGCATAAAGAAGAAAGAATTCTACCCCCTTCCATGGATTGACAACGCACTACATCGATTTGGAGGGGCAAATTATTTTTCTGCCATGGATTTGATATCAGGGTACTGGCAGATCGAATTGCCATCAGTGGAACGTGAGAAATGCGCTATAATTACTTCAAAGGTGTTGTTTCAGCCTACATGTATGCCTCAGGGTTTGTGCAACGCCCTGGCTACGTTCCAGCATGCTTTGGATACAATCTTAGGTGATTTGAAGCTTCCTTGCGTTTTAGTTTACCTTAGTGATATCAACACGTTCTCATGAACGTTTACAGACCATCTTGACCATCTGGAACAAGCGTTCTGATGACTATCTGATGCTAATATTAAAAGTAAGCCTCAGAAGTGTCACTTTTCAGAGAGCAATTAAAATACCTTAGGCTTGTAGTGGATTCAAAAGGGCTTAAACTGCAGCTGGCAAAGGTGGAAGCATTAAGCAAGATGACCCGTCCAGGTAATAAATGTGATAACCAAGTGTCCTTGGGGATGGTCAGTTGCTACCAGTGGTTCTTTCCTAACTTTAGTTGTACTGGAACACCGCTCTTTGAGTTGTTAAGAAAATGCCACTTTCAACTGGATGAAATGATGCCAAAAAACCTTTGATGTATTATGAGCTGCATTGGTGAGCGCACCCATTTTTGCAATACCCCAACTTCAAAAACAATTAATAGTACAAATGGATGAAGCTCTTTCCGCCATAGGGGCAGTATTATCTCAGAAGGATGATGACGGCGTAGAGCACCCTGTCACATTTTATAGCCAAAGCTTAAACTGTTATGAGCGGAATTACACTGTGACTGAGAGATAGTGCTTAGCAGTGATTTATGTGTATAAACAGTTTAGAGTATACCTTCATGGGGTGAAACTCCAAGTGGTAACAGATCATGATTTCTTGCGCTGGCTGCAAAATCTCTGTGAACCTGAAGGATGTCTCACATGATGGGCGTTGAAGCTCCAAGCATACAATTTTAAGATTGTACACCAGCCTGGAGCAAAACATCAAAATGTGGATTGTCTCATGACTACCAAAGAAGCTATTATAGAGAATTTAGCTGAGATTATGTATGAGAAGATGGTGGTGGACAAATACCATTAAAAGCCGCCGCAAGTGATCAAAGTGCTAGATGAGCTTAGGCAGGATACCTTCCTATGCAATGGGGAACTATATAAGCAGATTGGGGACTTGAAGCTGAGTTTCTCTAAACCTTCTGATAGACTCACAATTATTATGGATGCACATCAGGCAGTAGGACACTGAGGGTTGTGGAAACCATTGGAGTTTTTGTGACCCCACTACTATTGGGAGAGCATGTATTATGATGTGCTGGAAACAGTAAGCTTTCATTATCAGTGTCAAGTGAAGAAGCCTTTCCACAAGAAGCCCACATACCAGTTGGTTAAGCCTCAGTTCACCTGGCATACCGTTTCCCTTGATATAGTGGAGCCTCTACCAAATAAGACAAACCAATCTAAGTATATAATCTTACAAATGATCATTTGAAAGGATGGGTAGAAGCTAGGGCGATTAATGACCTGGGAGCGGTCACTACCGTCAAGTTTATTATGGAGTGTGTTATACAGCAACATGGCTGCATGCAGTTCATCTCAATGGACAATGAAACCAATTTCACCTCAGATATCTTGCCCAAGTTGAACGAGTTGATGGCGATCCATGGGGGTTTGACTACACCCTACCATATGGAATCAAATGGAATGGTGAATGGGTCAACGTAACATTAGTGAACATACTTTGTAAGCTGGCAAAAGATCAAACCTCGGAATGGAGACCCTCTTACCCACAGCTGTGTTTGAATATAATATCAGCTACCACTTGTTCACCAGAAAGAGTCCCTTCTAACTGCTCTATGGTAGACATCCAGCTCTACCTTACCTGCTTTACTCATGTGTAGAGAACACTGGCGGCATGGAACCACAGCAGTATCTGACAAGTCTAACAGAAATGCTGACCAAACTACAAATGGAAGCCTATTCTACCAGTTTAGCTAAGAAGATTTGTGATCAGGTGGCTGACCAGAAGAGACATAGCAGACTTCTGCAGTTTGCTGTAGGAGATCATGTCTTGTTCCATGATTAACACAGATTTGGGTGAAAGAACAAGCTTGCTAACATCTGGGCTGGTTCATTTAAAATATAAAGAAGACTGGTATTGATGCCTACATCATTAAGGAACCTGCGGGTGGTCAGATTATCAACTGAGTTCATGCAAAGTTCCTTTGAGAATATAAGCAATAGGAGTTTATTGTCCAGTCAAAGGGGGAATAATGTTGAGAAGTTGATATGACTGCACAATAAGCTATACATTCTGGCAGATAAGAAATTAGAGTTGAGGCGAGTTTTGAGATTGAATGAAAAGTTATATTGATATAAAGCAAATCAATTGAACTATTGATAGTTTGTAAAATTGAGGGAATTCCACCAAAACCTTGAGATAAAATGAAAACTCTTAAAGAGGGAATGAACAGAAGATTAATAAGCAGAGAATGAATTTGATTTGGAATACTGAGATAAGAGTTGAGCGGAAGATTGAGAGAGGAGGTTTTTTTTAATTGTCTGCAGATAAGTCTGCATTTATTAGATATAATAAAGTGTCAATTTGGGAAAATAATCCATATATTATATATCAGTTTTTGTTAGAGTCAGCGATACACATGTTGTCTGATTTGGTTGCTCAGTGGCTAATACCCTGTGTAAACCAGCTCAGCGCAATCAAAAAATTATTCCAAAAAATTAACACATAAAAATATAGTGATATACTTTTTACTATAAGATATGTCCTAGTATAATTTTAAAATATCTATTTTGAATAAGGATAAAGTTTAACCTTTATCTCTATTATTTACTAGTAGCTCCAGTGATGTCATGCTATGAAATTTTAAGATAGAAAATATGCGTCTAAACTTTGATCCTATAGTTTTCATGATTTACAACAAAAAATAAGGCTTGATTGAACATATAAATGTACCTAAAGATACAAATTTTTGTTGCTCTTTATAGCATTTCATTAAATCTTTGTTTGTTTGCTTGACTTAGACTTTTTTATAAATCAAAAGTCACAAACTCATCTTTATCCCTTGTTTAGTTCTTTACTATTAATAATATACACTGTCTTTTATGTAAGATGCTTACTTAATTAATGATTAATTTTGTTTAACATAGTTGGCATAAAATGCCTCCTTATCATGCCATTTTTGTTCTTCAATTAAATTTAGATTAACTAATTTTCAGGAATGCTAATTCTAATGCAATCTATATAAAATATGGCACTGAGAATAGTAATTAATCCTCACAAAAAGCCAAGTGTAATTTAGTGCTTAATAATCTTTTTAAATGTTCACTGTTTTTAAAAAAGATACTTTATTTTTTGGCCCTTATTTGGCAGAAATTTCTTAGCCAATGTTTACTCTATTTATATTTAATTTGGTCCTTGTCTGTAACATAAACAATATGTAAATTTTAAATAAAAAGATGTAAACAAAAGTGAAAAGAACATAAATTCCTCATTTATTATGGTACATATTTAAAGTTTACTTGAACCCTGAATGTGAAATTGAATTTTCTTTAATTTCTGTTTCAATTTAACTTATATCTGTAAGGGCCTTGGATCCAGGTATTAATCTGGATAGGGGCATGTACCCCTTTAGAACCAAAAAGTTCAAACCCTAGGGCCCTGCCTCTCTCCCAAAACTCTGACCTGGGACATACTTGGATGAAAGATGGGTGGCTCCTGCCCCTCCTTGCTTGCCACAAGCTGCTCCAACACTTCCCCCAACCCAAACCCATCTTAATGTCAAAATCTTCAAGCATTTATTTGAAACCAAGCAACTTTGTAAATTTTTTTTGAAAATTTTGAAACCTCACACCACATTCCCCATTCCCTGCCCCCAACTGGTAGTTCAACCAAAAGTCAACCTAAAAGAGGATAAACTTACCCAGAAGACAAAATTTGAGAAAAAGTCAAAAAGAAAGGGCTGAAATAGGGTTTAAACCTGACACCCCATTCCAAAAAATCAAAAAAATATAAATTTGGAAATTTGAAAGTTGGGGAATTATCCTGAGATAGCTTGGAACCTTTGGGTGATACTATTGAGGCAAAATTATGAAATGAATCCGCTATTTAACAACTTTGAGACTAGAAATCATTTCCTCTCTCACAACACAGCTTAGTAGCTTCCCTCCTTTCCACTATATAACCCAACACCCTACCATTGCCATGGTGTTGAGTTATTAATTTTCTTGTTTCTAATATTAGCTTTATTAAATTTATTAATTAAAACTATCTAAAATTGTCAATTTTCTATATAAAACGGCATATGGGCAAAAACTCACTGGTTGGAGCCTGTCACACTCCTCATCAACGTACCCACTCAGAGTTCCTTAAAATTTGTGGTGCCTTATGGACTTTATATTCTCCTGTGGGTCTTGGAGTAAGTCTGGGGGAGCACCCCCTCCTTTTGGATTGGGGGTGTTCCCTTTCCCATCCAAGAAGGGGCCAAGAAAGCTGGCTGTCCCCCACCTCCTGGGGTGACCTCGCTCATGTGATTATTGAGCGGTGGGTCAATGCTTACTCTTTAAGGACCCCGCCAACCCATTTTGGTATTGACTTCAAATAAATTGATACTACAAATCAAGGGGCTTTGTGCCAATATCTTAGAGAGTTGGCATTCTCATGGAAAAAGTTCAAATGAAGTCAATGGCCACAAGCTTCAGCATCAAGGCTAGAAAGCCCCAAACAGTCAGCAACAAAACCTAATGGCACGTACTTTTGGCAAATAAAGCATTTAGTGTCAAATCTTTAGCAAAGCTTGCTAATGGCATCAGGTCATCAGGAAATGCCGCTGCTAGTTCAAAACCCCCCTAGGAAGCATCTAAATCCATGTTTGACATTCCTTGCTTGGCCAAATGGACGCCACTGTGACCAGGGTGGGTAAGTTTCCTGTCCCAAACACATTCCTGACCTCATGGGACCTCCCCTATGTGGGGTGGCCTTGGGAGGTTCCTACTGCCTGTCAGGTAAGACACCATTGTTCCAGTCATTAAAACTGAAGAAAATTGGCAATTTGGCATCTGTGGACAAACCAACAGCAACTCAGCCCACCGCAAATACTTTCAAAGTCAGCTCTAATTAAGTTCGCTTCCCCCTCACTTAATCTTCGCCAGATTAGGCCAAATCTTGAGGGCCCAACCTTGCACTTTCCTAAGCTATTCCCTAAATTAATTGTCTATTTAAGCAGCCATAAAGCACTGAAAAAGATGACAGCAAATTCTCTTATTCTAAATTTACTAAAAATCTTCCCAAACCCAAATTTATTTTTTGAGTTTAATTTTTTGCCAAACTCATGACATCAACAATGTGCCCCTTGGCCTTGTATTAACTGGGTCACCCCAGTCATATTGTTATCTTTGGCTCTCTTTGCAGTCAGTTGGGCCTATTATGTCAAGGCCTCTATATATTTTTCGCTGATCTCAAAACTCCCTACACCCAGGCCCATTTTCCTTGAGCTGTACCAGATTTGTTCTTTGCTGGGTTGTTTTAAATACAGCCTGTCAACATTCCCTTGTCAATAATCTCACAGCCAATTTAATTGTCATTTGAGAGGCAATGTCCCTTGCATTATGGCTCGCCTTTTGGGTGCTTTTGCATCCCAACTGGCAGGCCAGTCTAAACTTTATCTTCCATCACCCTGACACTTGGCATACCCATGCCAAGAGCCAGGTCTTTCCATATCACGATGGGTTCCTAATATATAACTAAACCCAAAAATATAAAGGTTTAGTTGTTGATTTAAAACCTTTTGGTCTTGAATGACTCTGCCACCAACCAAAGTTTACTTTTTCTCTTAAGTGTACTTCATAACTGTTTTCCGCAGTATACTCTTATTGTAAGCATACAGCAACCCTATTAGCTTAGGTGGCACAACCCACAATCCATTCATTGCCCTAATCTCACTGTAAACAGCCAGAGTTTGTGACTCTCCCTAGCTTGCTCATGTCAGGCCACAGCCAGGCGGTGGCACTGGACACCAGGGGAGAAAAAAGTGAAAGAGGGTAAATGTTCCTGAGGAGAGGGTAAACCCCACGCTCTTGATTATTGCACCCATTGCTCCTGAAAATGCAAAAAATGTAATAGAGCGCAAGAAATGCAGTTACAAACTCACAACAAGGGATTAGGTTATCACAATGAGGCCTGTGATATCCCCTCTCAGGAGTCTGAAGGAGCTATAATGGCCCATTTGGACCATTCCCACCCTGATGCATTTCCCCAACCCCATGATATTTCAAATGGCTCTTTGGTACAATTGAAATCCCCATTAACCCTGAAGCCCAAGCTCTTAATACTGACCATATCATACTTTTTTTCAGACATTTTCCTTTGCAGCTGAAAAAGAAGAATGTTTTAGGTCAATCTCAGCCAAAAAAATGTCAGCCATTTGCAAATTATTTGAGGATTTTAAGAGTGATTCTAACAATAACAAAAACAATGCTATCAAAAAATTCAGCCAAAAGTCCCTGGCCAACGCTTGGTGGAACCCTGTTAATTGGAATAACATGAGTTTGAAACCTCTACAGGCACCAAACCTAAAATCGAATGGTCAGTTTACTCTGACCCCATGACGGACATTGGGGTTACCATCAGAAGGCACTCCCCCCACCACCCTAAAGTCCTTCAACGCACTTACGTGGGACCCCCCTTTTATAGGCTTGGCGGGGGTCCCCCAAGGTGCAAGAAATTTCTCAGGTGGTGATTGGCTCAAGTTCATAAAAACGTTAACTCATGGGTACATTTTGGCCAACCACAATTCCTCTTCTTTTGCTCCTCTGCCCTGAAGCAAGTTCCTAAGTTGTGATAGCTATTCCTGCATATTACCTAAATTGGAAGCATCAAATCTATTCCAAACTTATCCTCAAATTCCCTCTGACCTTCAAAAGTAGTATAAATACTACTAGTTAAAAATCAGAAAGCTTCGTTTTTTTCCACCCGTGCTCCTAATAAAAACAGCTTTATGATAAAGTTTTTATTAGCATTTAACTATAAACTTTATTAAAACTTTTTGTGGGATCCAGCGGAATATGCACCAGCGAGCACAAAAGAGCTGGATTACTACACTTGTCAACCAGGTGGAGGAGCACTGCTTATGAAACTGGTTTATTATGATTTTCAAAAGAGTGGCCCTTATCTTACCTAAACAATCCTGAGTTGGCACCTTAGTCTTATGTCCAGGCTGCTGATGCGCCAACTATTTTCCTCAACAGGTACCCCCAATGAGTGACCCTTGCAAGGATAACAAGTTTGGATCAACCCTTTTCTCTCTTGATGAGTTGATTAAGGTAGATCATGTTTACTTCTTTCCCCCCACTCAAATTTATGTAGGCCAACAGATGATAACTGTAACTGACTAAGTGGATACTAATGCCACAGGAAATCATTTAGACCTTAAGGTAGTGCAAGATTTTGAGCTTTCAGTCACTCCAGGTTCTCCTGTCTTGGGGCTTTGCGGGTCCATATGCTTACACTCCCACCAGTGAACCCTTACGCTTTGTGGACCACACATATGATTTTATAGCACACTTTGCGGCAATCCCAAAATTGCTTTACCCAGTGATTTTGGGGGTAGGATGGTGGCGCCTCCAATTGGTGAGTACTGATTTGGAGCGGAATATACTAGCATTATCCTCCAATGCTCACTCAGGTAAAATCTCCTTATTCCCACCCTGGAAACAGGAAATATGATAATTGCAACCATAGAATACTCTCCTACAGATATTGCCTGAGCTGCCCACTTTGCCGCTTAGACTTGTTCCATTCAAGTCAGATTTTGATAATCAAGGGGCCAGGAAAAAACCCAGTCACTCAGAATTTGATTTAAGTTTCCAGTTAACAGTGGACCTGATCAAAATCAACAGTCCCCTAAATCCCTAAACGGCTGCAGAAACCAGGCTTAAAGCCGTGAATTAATGATATGATGGCGAAGGAGTGAATGATCAAGAAAACCTCTTATGTAGCCCCTCCTGTGGTCTTTTCCCAAAATCCAGAGGGTACTTTAAGACCATGCATTGATTACAGACAATTGAATAATGTGACGGTCCTTGATCCTTACCTTTTGCCCTTGGAGGCAGCACTTTCCCAAGAAATTTCTGATTCAAAGGTTTTTTTAACTTTATATGGTGAACACTTTCCATCAGGTGCAAGTCAATCTGGCCAGGAATGGAAGACTGCAATTTTCACGCAGTATGGATTTTACCAGCTTAAAGTTATACCATTTGGTTTTTTCTCCGTAACAATAACATCAGTTACCAAGATTTGATTTGAGCAGATAGATTTTTATAATCACACAGGTGAGATGAGCGAATTTAATAAAACCCAACAAAACTGGGCGAAAGTTGTATCAGGCAATGGCCAAAATGGTGCACCCAAAGGCAAAAAACGCCCTGGAGGGGGACTGGGAGCCAACGCCGCCAAGAAACCCCAAACCCAAACACCGCCAAGGTTTGTGGAATTTACAACAAAACAAAACCAATACATGGAGATACAGTACGCGCAGACCCTATCAAAAGTGGAACACGGGCTCTGAATTTTCTTAGGGTCAATTCCACAACTCTGTGGGAGAAGGTAGTTGAGGCACAGGACTCCCTCTTTTCCACGCAGTATATGTTACCACCCACACCATCCACTGCGGCTGGATTGATATGGGTTTCAAGACTGAAGAGGATGCAGATGCTTCAGCAAAAGTCTGTGATATAATAGCCCTCCCCAAGGGCAAACAAATTGTGTGCACCGCATGCACCAGATGAAACAAAGCAAACACTTTGTTCATATCTTTTGACTTGCTTCCCACCAACCTCCCCCATAAGCTAATTGAAGACGAACTCTGATTTGGCCTCCAAAGCTACAGAGAAATACAACTCAAACTACAGCGTTTCCACCTGATGCCAAACCTGTGCACAGGAAAGGCAATCGCTGTAATTGACCCAGTCCTCAATGTGGCAGTGAATTTAACTAAAATCCCATGCACTGCAGTATTCCACCTCCCAGATGGATAGTGTCAAAACCTATCCACATCACACCAGAATGCACACCCCCATCTGCAACCATTGTACCGCACTGGGGCACAAGGAGCATGTGTGCCCCATGAAAGAGGGCATCATGGCCCTGTACTTTTGTGACAACGCCATGGAAGAAGATGAGGAGTCCTTCAGAAGAATGGTCGACGCCAACTACGCTTTCCTCTGGGGAGAGGATGGACACTACATCCTCATCAACCCCTTCACCCAAAATATGCAAACAGGTACAGAAGGCCCACAAGCGGCAGTGGCCAAGGCCGAATCTCTCGCGACCTCCTCCATTGACCTGAACCAAATCCAGATAGACAAAGAGGAAATTGGCCAAACCAGCAAATCAGAAACTAATTCTCAAGCTGGAGCAACCATGGAGAATGCAATCTGAACCAAACAGTCAGATCAGACAACCCATATAGAAAATTTTCTCAAGCTGACATAATAATCACGTGATCCCAATCAAATAAACCTACCAGGACATTAAAAATACACTATGGATGCGCCAACAGGGCCCAGAGCGCCAAAATAAAACCCCAAAACATTGGGAGCCAATCAAAGCACCAACTTGAATCAACCAAAATCACATGTGGAAAAGCTTAATAATCCTAATTTGAACAATATCCGCACAAATTCATCACAAGGTAAGGAGCTGGAAGCCTTGGAGTGGACTGGCCCAATCACACGAGCAAGTCCAAGGCAATGAGCGGGGGACTAGGGCTGGAAGGCCTGCCCAACCACTCCTGAGGCGCCGCAGGCACCTCAGTGTCAATAGGGATGCTAAATATCACAGGAGCCAGTGCTCAAGCATCCTGAGCCAAAAAACTGGACTTCCTGTGCAGACCCCTAGTAGACATCTTGACCATCCAAGAGACCCATTGTCTACAGGGGGAAGAGGGATCATGGGTGGCCAGGGTCTCACCGTCCCAGTTGATTTGGATGTCCCACTGTGGGGTGGTCATCTATAATAACAAAAATCAAAAATCCTTGAATCCTGCACTGTGCACCATGTCTGAGTGGAAACAAAAACTTAAAATCCATTTCGACGTTCAACCTCCTGCTGGACACTATCATGTTGGACAATTTCAACTGTTCGGATGATCCCACTATGGACTGATGGCCCAACCCCAGGGGATACCCACTGGGACACTCTGAGTTCCGCACGATGAAGGCATCCCTTGGCCTGTATGACACCCCCCGGAGCTCCACTCCTCCCCACATGACCCACCTCAACATATGTGAGGGTACACTCATCTTGATGAGCTGCATTGACCCCATCCTCGCGCCAAAATCCTGTCACTTGTTCATTACTAACTTCGCCACAAAAATAATTTCTCTGACCATCATCTAGTTTCAGTGCAGTTCACACCAACCAGGACTCAAATGTGGAAGACACCCTGGAGGAGGCTATACCTGGAGAATATAAAGATCTCCAAAATTTCCAAATGGGTCAATCACAAAGCTTTAAATCCAAAATTCAATACCCCATTCACATAGGATCCCATTGAATCTTGGGAAAAATTTAAATATGAATTAATAAACAAGAGCTGACATATTGCTTTGTGCAAACACACCACGGATACTGCCACAATCAGATGCACCCTGGCGGAACTTGACCACCTTGAACTAAACACCCCAAAAACTGGATACAGCCCAAACTGGGGGCGCAAATGGGTGGCAATTTCCACCCCGCCTCAACGCCCTCATCCATAAACACTAACACAGAATCAAAGTAAAATGGAATGGTAAGCACATAAGAGAAGTTGAGACCTGATTGGTGTTCTTCTTCTGCCAATACCACTCCTGAAACAACCTGCCTCAGTGCACACAGATCCGCAAAGCTGACAGAGATGTGGTAACTGACCCAAAGGAGGTGAAGGCGGAAATCCACCACTATTACACCAAACTTTACTGCAACACCCCACCCAACACCCAAAAAATAAAAAATTTACACTCAGCTGGAATACAGAGGGCACCATTGGACTATAGTCTCCTAAACCTGATAATGCATGAGGAGCTCTGGAATACAGTGCGTGGTGCACCATGTAGGAAATGCCCAGGCCCTGATAGGATACCCTACAAATTTTACAAAACATACTTTAAACAGATCGCCCCCCTCCTCCTAGCGTCTATGAACCAGTTCTTGCTGGAGACCTGTCTCCTCCCAGGAGGCTAGGACTCCTATGTCATTACCCTATATAAAGAGGGCGACAGACTGGACCTGGCCAACTAGTGCCTGATAGCACTCTCAAATACTGACACTAAACTACTCAAAAAAATTCTAGCCACCAGACTGGGAGCACTAGCCTCAAATGCCCTATCACCCAACCAATTATGTTTTAAACCAGGGCGCTCCATCTGGTTAACATACACTCCATGGCCAATGTATGCCAATCCAAAGTGACGGGTGCCCTGGTATTCCTTGACCAGGAGAAGGCATATGACCGCGTTAGCTGGCCATACCTAAAAGAGTGCCTACATGCTTTCAACCTCCCACCCAGGTTCATCAACTGGGCAATGCTCCTCACAGAACTTGCATCAATGGAAGTAAGTGGCCCTGGTTTCCTGACCTACAGGATCACCCCGTGCAGAGGGCTCAAGCAAGGGGACCCCCTCAGCCCGCTACTGTACAGCTTCAGCTTCAACCCATATCTCCGCATTGCTGACTAACGCCTCAGGGGCATAACTGCGCTAGGCCAGCCCCCTGTCAAGATATTAGCCTTTGCGGATAACTGTGTAACAGGTATAGCTGACAACAGCGACGCCTGACAGCTGGAGCGCACCCTAGAGGAATACTCCATGGTGAGCAGCGCATTGCTTAATAAACAGAAAACTAAAATTATCCTCATTGGCAAGTACACCACCAACTGGACCACATCCCCCACCACACACAACCCAAGATGCAAAAACTCGCTTGCTCTACCCTTTGCGTTACCCCCCACCACCACCCCTGTCCGCCACCTTGGGATATGGTTGGAAACAGGGGGTATGCAAGCAAGATGATTGAAAATAACCTACTACAACGAATATCCAACAGAATCGCCTCCCTCAATGGTAGATCCCCCAGGTTAACGGGGCAAGTGGCAGTTGCCAACTTGCTCTTCCTCCCAATGCTGTGGTTCCCCACGCATGCGATCCCCCTCTCCCCCACCTTTATAACATTGATCCGTGCGCTCATCCAGGGTTGGCTGTGGCCTGGATCCCACCCACGAGTCCAGGTTGAGATGCTGTATGGCCCACGCTCCAGAGGAGGCATGGGCCTGATAGATTTTGAGCACCACGCCAACCGCATCCTGGGCACCTGGATAGAGGAAGTGCTAACCCAAGACCCCCCGCAACAGCACTCGTCCAGGGCAGCAAGGGCCAACTTTGCGCGGGCACTCAAGATACCCAACCTGCACCATCCTTACAGCTTACTAACTTACCTTGCTAACCACCCAAACGCAACAGTCCTGCAAGGAACCCCCCTCACTTTAAGCGCCTCCTCTGAACCATCCGCCGCATGGAGTGGACCATCACTACCACTGGCACAGTGCAGGTAAGGGGACGACCCAGACCCCACTTTGTGTTACAAAAGCCAGAAGACCACCCTCACAGAGATATAATCACATCAACCCCATTTATCGCCAGAGTCAACTACCTAGATGCTTTGGATATCCCCTACGACCTATCCACACAAAAGGCAATATGGAGGATGACGCACCATCCCCTCCTCCAGCCGAGGGTAAGGCCAACACCTGGCGCTGCCTAAGAAGAACCTACAGAGCGGCGGACCACTCCCACTCACTCCACGCAACCTGCACAGTATGTGAAGGAGAGGACTTCCTACACCACCGCCTAGAAACCTGCCCCCATCAAAAGTCATATGGCGAGAAGTCGCATGCCTGCTCAAAATCCAAGATGGCCAGGATTTCTATATCTAAAGAGCCTCCTCACAATCTGACTTTTGTCCCCAATCCCATCCACCCTGCGCACCTTATTGATATCCATTACAATGTGGACGATCCACACTATTGCCTTGGATGCGTTCAAGGGCACAGTCCCTACCATCCATGAGGTTGTCAATAGGTTTCACATCCATTTACTGGAGCATTTCCAAGCCTGGATCTATGGGCATATGAGACCAAGACAGCAGAGACTCATAAACTCATGGTTCCCGCTCTGGTTCCTTCACATGGACCCCTTCCTTCACACCTGCTCTATAGTGGAGGCAACCCCTCTGGAATAGAGCACCAATCCCCCACACCTGGAGGTCCCAGCTGGCAACAGGGGTAACCTGTGTACCCCAGGGTGCCCAATCATATCTAGTCATTGCTTTTCTTCCCTCCCCCACCATTTCCACACACATATCAGTAATGCCCATCCCCTGGTCAGCTTGCCTCAGTTAAATAAAAAAAGTTATATTATTTGGTCTAAAGAATGCCCCAATAGTATTCCAGCGCTGAGTAGATGACGCCTTGGAATCTCAGATTCTCCTGTGCAATTGCTTAGTGGATGACGCCTTGATCCAAACACACAATGCTTAACAACACAGCAATCATTTATTAGCAGTGGCTGCATCCCTTCAGAAAGCTGGTCTTGTGGCTAAGCCATCCAAATGTGAGCTTTTAAGGATAATATTAATTTCCAGGGGAATCTGACCTTAAAAGATGTTCATGCCACCACGCCTTCTAAGTTGGACGCCATTCATTCCTGGCCTACCCCTGTGATCCAGAAACAGTTGCGGAGCTTCCTCAGCTCAGTTACACCTCTTAAAAAGTTCTTGCTAGCTATTTCAGAGCTGGCTTCACCTCTTCACCCCCTCACAGGTAAAAACGCCGCATTTGTTGTGACTCCAGTATGCCAGCAGGCATTTGAGTCAATAAGGGAGGCTTTTAACACCACCATTCTTCGCTATGCTGATGAAGATAAACACATTATTGTATCATGCGATGCCTCTGTCACTTCAGTGGGGTCTTTAATTCTGCAGGAACATGAGGGTTGCAAATACTTGGTGGCTTACTTTTTAAGGAAGTTCAGCGACACTGAACATTACTGGGCCATTTATAACAAAGAGTTGGCGGCAGTTTCTTGGTCATTGATTTATTGGTGGTACCTTCTCCAGAGAGTCAGGCACACAGTGGCTGTATGCACAGACCACAAATCTCTCACTTATTATTAAAAACCTAAGATGCTGGATCACAGGCAGCTCAGATCAAATCGTGACATTTCTAAGTTTAGAATTAAAGCATGAGTTTGTCAAAGAGGCCGCACATATTTTACTTGATAGATCGAGCCGCGCACCTAACGGCCCAACTGTAGATATGAAGTCAGAATTAGTCACTGCGATTCTCCCTGAACTAGTCATTGATCCTCCACTTCCATCCATTGCTGTGATTATGACCCACTCCAAAACTATAGCTCAAACCCAGACCCCAAACTAAAAATAAAGCCAAATCTAAAACCAAGTTCCATAAGTCCACACACCCCCAGTACTCCTGATACTCCTTTGGAGCTGTAAGCACCTGTCAAGGAGGTCTTCCATAGATGATATTATCCTGGATGCTCCATCTGAGCCAGCAATTAAAATCACTCCATCTGACCTAATACAGGTATCTATGGCCAATGAGGGTTCTCTCCTGGATGCTGTTTTAGCATCCCAGTCTATTAATCCTGAATGATGAGACCTCCTGGCGAAGATTAGTTGATAAAGCCCTTATGGATGGTATTCCAAAAGGATAGGGTACTATATTTTTGCAACAAGGTATAGATCACCTTTAAGATGCGTTCCTGGGTCATAAGGGAACATCATGATCCCCATATCATGGGACATCCTGGCGTTAGAAAATGTATCAATCTAATCAAGTAATGGTATATTGGAATGGGTTGATGAAGGAGGTTTCCATCTGGATTGAGCAATGCTTGATCCGCGCTAGGTCCAAGTCAGATAGGAAAGGGAGGAATGGCCTCCTCCACCCTCTTCAACAAGCAGCAGGGCCATGGACGTTCCTTAAGTGGACTCTATTGTAAGCTTTCTAAACTCCTCGGGGTATGACATGATCATGGTGGTGGTAGATCACTTTACAAAATATGCTATCTTTATCTACTGTATGACAACACTACAGCTGAGGACATGGCACAATTTTTTTGTAGCACATGTATTTGCCTTGTTTGGGGTTCCACACAAAATAATTAGTGACAAGGGACCTCAGTTTTCATCACGGTTTTAGCAGCCCTTGTGCGACATGCTAAAAATTAATCTATGCAGATCCTCAGCTTATCACGCCCAATCTGATGGCCAAATGAGTGTACTAACCATCCTTAGAGCAGTATCTATGATGCTACGTGACTATCTATAAAAGACACATGAGCAGCGGACCTTCCTTTGGACAAATTCTCATATAAAAACTTTCTCCAATCGTCAACAGGATTGTCTCCTATTTATGCAAATCTTGAATACAACCCTGCTTTCACCATCAGACCTTAGAAGCGGAGTAATATCGCAGCAGCAGATACATTCATCACCCACATTAAAGAAAGTTTACCAACAAGTCTAGAGCCAACTGACTAAATCAATCAATGACACCAAGAATTTGCAGATAAGAAGTGACATGAAGAACTTAATTATCAAGAAGGTGATTTGGTAATAATGGACACTGAGAATCTGCACCTCAATGTACCATGTAAGAAATTAGCATGCAAAAGGGCAGGACCATTTTTTATGCCAAGGTCCTGAACAATGACGCTTTTCAATTGGAACTACCCCCTCATTGGAAAATTTATACCTCGTTTCATGCTTCCTCACTCTCTCCTTATAAAGGCAAGAAGCCAGTGGAGATTGAGCCCATCATGGTGGAGGGAGCTCCTGAATTTGAGGTAGAAAAGATTTTGGATGCAAGGCGGTTTTAATGGCAAGCGCACTATCTGGTGTATGGAAGGAATAACCAGAATATGAGAACAGTTGGGTACCATCCTAGAACTGTAACAACTGTCAGGAGTTACTGGAGAAACTTTCACAAGGAGAAATTAAATGATCTTGCACCTGCACCACCGAGTCCTCCACCTAAGATGCCATCAGACTCCCTACTCATCACAAAAATTACGCCCTGCAATAGCACCTGAAGGGGGGCATGTCCTTTTAGGGAAGAGTATTAAGGGCTTGGCTCCAGCCTATAAACTGGTTAGAGGCATGCACCCCTTTATAATCAAAGAAGGTTCAAACCCTAGGGCCCTGCCTCTTTTCCAAATCTATGACCTGGGATATACCTTAGATGAAAGATTTGTGGCTGCTTCCCCTTCCTGTTTGCCACATGCTGCTCCCACACTTCCTCCCAACCCAAACCCATCTTAGTGTCAAAATCTGAAAGTTTTTATTTAAAAAATCAATCAACTTTGTGAAGACTTTAGGAAATTGAGAAACCCCAAACCACAGTCCGCATTCTCTGCCCCAACTGGTAGTTCAACCAGAAGTCAATTTGAAAGGGGGAAACTTACCTAGAAGACAAAATTCGAGCAAAAAGTCAAAAAGGGTAGGACTGAAATTGGGTTTTAAACTGACACCCCATTCCAACAAATAAAAAAAGTCAACTCAGATAATCAGAAGTCGGAAATTATCCCAAGAATAGCTTAGAGCCTTTGGGTGATACTATTAAGGCAAAATTGTGGAATGAATTCATTATTTAACAAATTTGATATCAGAAATCAGTCCCCTATTAGAACACAGCCTAGTAACTACTCTTCCTTTCAACCATATAACCCAACATCATAACATTAGCATGGTGTTGGGTTGTTTATTTTCTTATATCCCATAATAGTTTTATCAAATTTATCATTTGAAAACTGTCTAATTTTGTAAATTTATATATAAAACGGCATATGAGCAATAACTTACTGAGGTGAAGCCTTTCACACCCTTTTTTAACGCGCCCAACCAGAGTTTTTGGCTTCCGGGGTGCCTTGTGGAATTTAGCTGCCCCTATGGATCTTGGCATACCAATACCAAAAGCTAGGTCTTTCCATAGCATGCTGGGCTCCTAACAACATCTATGCAATTTAACAAAGTAACACTATTGTTGTTCTATATCCTAATATCCACCAAGTTGGTTTTTAATTATATTTTATTAAATTTAAATTTATTTTATTTATTTTTGGATGCATATATGCATTTTAGATTTACATAACCATATTTAATTGAGCCCTATATGCATTTTTAGATTCAAATAACCCTCATTTTTTGTACACATTTATGCATTTTAATTTTCATACCCAGCATTTTACTAAATGCATATATGCGTTTATACATTTAAATAAATCCCCATTATTTGTACAATAATACACATCAAATAGCTGGAAGAGTTAATGGTATTATTATAAAAGACCTTAATTAGAACTAAAACCTACTTATCTAAATCTTACCTTTGATAGTATTATAAGATATGTTAATGTAAAACTATTTTTTAAATAAGTAGAAAACTATAGCTTTTAAAAGTTTGAGGTCTTTACTACAATATAGTTTTATTACACAATACATTAAAGTTTGACTCACATAAGAAAACTAAAATACTACAACTTAAGGTAAATGACAGGAATATATAGAAGTAGTGTTTTTTTATAAAAGCTCTACATAAATATTGTTATTATTTTTATATATTGGGCCAATATTATCACCTCTAATGTAACAAAGAACTTTTTTAGAAGCATATTGGTATTTTATAGACATGTCATTGACTAGTAAAATATTTTAATTCATCAACTATATCTAATTGTTTGTTAAAGACTAATTGTTATAATTCTTACAAGTCAAGTATTTTATAATATATAAAAATATAATGTTTTTTAATTTCTCATGAATAAGCTTTAAATACCCTAAGTGCTAAATTTGATCTAAAATTTATGTTAAAAAAGCTCCATAATGATATCTCATGGCAAGGGTACCTATATAAATTGACTTTAAATTATAAAGATGGCTAGAAACATGATTTTACTTCATTAGCATGTAAACTCTATAATATCATAAAAGCAAGATCTGACTGAAGCTATAACTAAACTCTACCATTGTATTACTAGTCCTTTGCTTCTACTGATGTCCTAAGTTATCTAAACATAGATCTTAAGTTTCTATGATGATATAAAATTATTATTTAAGATAAGTTTTTATGTAAATCTAACTTAGTCCAATAAAGGTTAAATCACTATATCAAATTAAATTGTAATGTGGCTTATATTTTCACAGTATAACTTAGCCAAGAATACTCAGACTGCATAAATGGCACAAACAGCAAAAATTTTAAGTGATCTCTATTAATAAAAAAGATTTTTGATATAGATACATGTAAATATTATCTATAATAGCTACACATATGCTTCAAGTTCCCAATACATATTAAGCTGCGCTAAAGTACTTAATAAAACCATATATTGTTTTGGCTTCCTATATGTTTATTCAAATTTATCTTTCTTTTATTTATACTTTTAGCTTTGAAAAGACATCCATCTCTATGCTTAGAAGTAATCAACTTCTAAAAATAGTTTTCTATAACCCAATGCTTGCTTTGTATTTATGTGGATAATGAGAAGTTTTTAGAAGCCAGGGCTTTAAGGCCTTTCAATATTCATATCTACCCATATTTGTAGTAATGCTCCTCTAAGTTCCTTTTGTAAAATTTAATGAAGGCAAAGAATTTCTGTGTTCTAGTCAGCCACAACACCTTGATAAACGTATAAAATTTGTGTGTATTATATTTATTAATAGGTATGAACTATTTTGTGGTCAGTGTAATAATCCATCCTCTTAGCCAAAGGAAGTGTCTTATTATAATCTCACTATCATGAAAGCAAATATTTATAAACAAGTTTTGGACTGAAAGATTGCTTATGATTCAGAAAAGAAAAAGTATATGGTCAGATTGTTTGATTAGCTGCTTTCTTCTGTAAAAGCCCTTAAAAGGATATTGTTCATTCTAAAAAGAGTATATCTACTTTATAATGTACACTGATTAATAATAAGGCTTCTTCATACAAGGTCTAACTAAAATTACTTCAATTATGTAAAGACAAAACACAATTTTCTATCAAAGTTTAACATATAAGTTTTATTAGAATCAGAACAAATTATTAAGGCAAAATAAATGTCTTAAATGATATCTGCATATTGATTACCCTTAAAAAATAGTATTTATGTTGTAGCAAAAGTTTTTTTGGGAAGAAAAATGAATATGCAAGCTCCTAAAATTTTAATTATAATGAGATTTAAGCATTTATAAACAAAGTTTATTTTATTTTATAATAAGCATTTCAGAATAAAAATAAAGCAGGGGAATTAGCTAATGCACCAATTAACAAAAACTTATACCTATTTTGTCACGTGATTGGCAATGTGGATGAATTGTCAAGTGTGCAATATTTAGAAGTGGACTTACTAAATAGTAGTAATCACCTTAAATTTATTTAGTTAATCACTCTTCCTATAAAAATTTGAGTCTTTATAGTTGTAATATAAATAGATTAGGAAAGAGTAAAATATCATGAAACAAAGCTAAATAAAGCAGCTATTTTTAATTCTCAAACGACATAAGGCTTATATATTGCTTCAAGTATAACTCATAAAAAGTCTAAGAAAAATTCTACACTAATAAAGGACCTTATTAGATAACACTAACATAAATCTTATGCAATAGTGCTGTTTATATATACTTTAGCTGTACATCTAAAATTTTTACTTAATACTTCTAAATTCAGTTTTATATAACTCTAGATTAAAAAGTAGATTATCTATTCAATTTTTCTAGCCAAATTATGGTGAACATGCTTAGATAGCGCATATGCATTATATGAATATTAATTTTCCTTTTTAATGATAAAATGTGATTCTATAAACAATAACATATCAGTTAAAGTAATCTAAGCCTTTTAATTCATGCTGACGCCAGATGTTAAAAATTTGAATGATTATAAAAATTTAGTTTTAAAAAGGAAAGATTGATAGTAAATAACAGCAAGGATTAATTTTAGGTATTTATGTACAACATAACCCATAATTTCAATATAAGTGTCAGCTCCCCTGCTCACTATATAAGTTGTGCTTGTTCTAAAGAGACTTTAGATGCCAATTTAATATTTTTCTAAAATTTTTACTATTTCAGGGTCTAAAGTAATCACCTGATCATTATTTGAGCAACGTGGCAGAGTAGTCTTGAGAAAGGTTAGAAGAAGTTGGGATTTTAGTAGGTGAAATATATTTGTTAATGATCAGATATTAGTAATTTAATCCTAAACGAAATTTTATATAATGTGATTCTTTATCTAGAGCAGTATTTTTCAACTTTTAATGAAAAAATATATAGTGAAATACAATATTGGTAGATATAAAGATTAGTGAAGATAAAAATTCTACTAAAATTTACTACATAAATGAGATGTAATAGTTGGATTGGTAGTAGAAAAATTGACAAAAATGATGATCCTATGCCCAGTTCTTTTATGAGATAATAATAGATCAGTATATAGTCATATGAACTTTATACCGTCACTCAGATGATTAACTTGTGTTTTTATCTCTCAAAATGAGTTATATACAAATTTTATTACTGAAATTTTCACTACTGCAGATTTTAATAGAATAAATTGTTCTTTTCATAAATTGTTTTTTTAAGTGTTTACATGAAGAATTTCACCATAAATTTTATTTGCTGAAGATTTTTAAGCCAATGTCCAACAATGAATATAATAGATTCCTAAGGCGAGATAATAGATGTTTTTGTCATTATACATAATTATAGCAACCCAAATAACATATCAAAATATGATAAAAATTCTATAGTGTAATTGTGTTGTACAATTATAAAGTGTTAAGGTGCATCAGCTGTGCTAAAGGATTAAAGTTGTTTTACATTCCAAAAATGATGAAATTACTATATATTGAATAGATTAAAGTTTTATTATGCTTAATGAAAGATCAATATTAGAAGATAATTAAAGCTAGATTTCTTAGAAATTCAACTTTAGTAATTTCTTATTGAAAATACTCATATGGAAGTACCTTAACATATAGAGTTTATATCATTATAGCTTATGTTAATAATTCTAGTCTTACCAAAGAATTACAATATTAGGTCTTCAACTGTAAAATTTACTTAAATTTAGAATCATGAACCTTCTTCCAAGGTATTCATATAATGATCAGGTTTGTGCATGATGGTTTCCCTAAAGTTGGAATCATAGGAAATTCCATTGTACATGATGGTTGCAATCCAATTTTTTATTGTCAAAAAATGGATATATCCTTGATATCTAGCTAAATAATTTAAAAATTGGTTTAGTTTCCATTCAGCCACCAATGCTGGTATTAAATGAGATTCCACGCCTAAAGTATCTTAATCTATTAATATCCAAGGTTTGCTTTGTAACCTGAAAGTAGCATTGTCTAAATCACAGTTTGGAGTTTTAGAGAGCGCATCTGTACCACTAGTGCTAAAAAGAACGCATCTGTAAGTCTGGGGGAGAGGCCCCTGTGCCTCAATTGTGTATCAATCCCATTCTGCACCAAAAAGGGGGAAAAGAAGGCGGCTATCCCCCTTGTAACCCAGGGAAATTTTGCCCATGTGGTGGATGAGAGGTGGGTGATAACGTAACCCCTCAAAGTTGCCCCTTTCCCCCTTTCTGAACCATGCAAGAGCTGCTCCGTTGAATCTGGGGTGTGTGTATGGAGGTAGCAGCGGCAAAAGGACGCCGCCAAAGAAAAGTGGCGGGCATTTTTTCTGGCAAGGATTTTGGGTTATGCAATCACCCACCTCTCATCCACCACATGGGCCAAATCACCCTGGGCTATAAGGGCATACACCTTCTTTATCCCATTTTTGATACAAAACAGAAATTCCACCCATTTCAAGGCACAGGAGGCGCCCCCTTGGATTTGCAGCACCCACTACCTTATTACCGCAAATAAACTACCTATTTTCTTGGATATATTAATCTATTTTAACTTAAATATGTAAAAAATAAGTTTTCTTTATTAGGGTGATTAATAACCCTTTGATGACTTTTTGGCCAAAGAGTAGTATGTAATCCAATCCAGAGACCCCAAAGGCGTTGAGATCATATTAGCCAACATATATCTGCCAAGTGGGCACCAGAGTCAGTTGTACAATGCTGAGTTTCAAACTTGCAATCAAAACAGGAAATTTTTTTTAAAACAATAAACTTACCTATATTGACATTAGATCAATGAAACTTGCTTTCAGTGTGGTTTTTTTAATGATGGAATGTTTGAAACTTGAGATATTATGAGCGTCATAATCCAGATTGGTGGTAAAATCCTTTAATAATATCATTTTACTTTAATATAAATAATCTACTGAGTTTTTAAACCACATATGGTGTCATTAAGCCTATCATAAGTAAAGAATAGTTTAAAGTAAATGATATAGAACTCTCTTGATGATTCTGGTGTCTTAAATTTGCAAATTAAACTGATAAAAACTAATTGTAAATTACATTAATAATTGGGTTTATATATTTTCCACAACATAACATTTTAAAGTGCTCTAGGAGGGATTATTTCCTGCAAAAGAATTTAGATTGATAGTTTTTTTATTTATGGTGGACAAAGCGAAAAACAACCTAATGTTTTCACTCATTTTGGAATATAGATTAACCTTATAAGATATATAATTAAAAAATCATACAGCTTTGGCCATCATATATTGAATATCACAAAATTTGCATCAAAACTAGTTTGTTTAATGATTACTGCCTTATGATCAACCAAATACAATGTAACATCATTACCTAGATTGCTAATACATCAATAGAAGTCTTCTACTTTTGTCCTATACCTGTCATCATTATTCTTTTTCATCTTCTTTCCCTTTGGAACACCAAAAATTACCTTTTCTTTGCAAATTTTCAATTGATCAGATATATAAGCCTACTTGAAATTCACAATAAACTTATAAAATTACTTCCATCATATTTTTCCTACTATTTTTTATTAGGTTTATCCCAAATACGCTGATTCAGATATTTTTGGGTAGAATGCCCTCCTGCACACACTAAAACCTGACCACTGAATGACTGATTAAATAAAAAACTGAGGTGTCTCCCAAGCCTAAAGTTGTGATCAACCTGAGATACCTAAGCCATCATGAAAAGTGGTGATCCTGCCAGGGATGACGCCCTGGAGCTTATAACCAATATCCTAAAGGCCAAATGACTGCCATCTACTTTTGTGCAAACCTGCACCAAACAGAAGCTTGAAAATTTTAATCATGCTTTTTGACAAATGGTTGGAGAACTATAACGTTTGAGAAATGACTATGGAGTCAGATCCCAGAAACTTTGCAAGAAGTGACCAGCCTGCTCATTGGAACACTTGAAAAAGGCATAGCGCCAGCCTGCCTTTCAAATCTTTGAACTGATGACAAGCTTTTGCCCACAAAATTTTTTTTAACTTGGCCTCTCAATTCAGCAAGAAAATAGTTTCAGCTTCAACTCCAGAATTTTTGGGTATCAGCAAATTCTCACCAGATTTAGGAGCTTATGGGACTTTGGGGACAGATTACCTACTGGCGCTGCAAGTAAGTCAATCAGCAACTCCTTGACTAGTTACTTTGCCCTCAAAAATCCTTACCTTAATGAAGTATACCTAGCACAACTAACTTGTGTGAATCAAGTTATAGCCATTAGCCAAAGCTACGCAAAAGTATTGACTAGACGCTGAAATTAATTCCAACATTTTGCTGTTGTAAATTTGGACTCCAAAAATTTGGACGCCTCCAACACTGAGAAAATTCTTAGAATCCCTATATTAAGCTGCCTTCGAAGGTTAATCAACATATATACGCCCTCACCAAACAAGTAAAGCAATTGGACATGTTGGTTTAGGGGCTGCGGCCCTACAAAAACCTTTGATGCTCTAATTGTGGCCGACCATGTCATCATTTCTGTCAATGGTGAGCCACTTATGTTCAGTGAGAGATAGGTCACCTAGGTAACGGTGCCCTTATTGAGGAGAGCAACAAACCTGGGCCACGCCTTTACCTAAAGACCTTTCAACTTGTTTCCTCTAGTTCACCCGCCCATTCCTTCTCATCCCAGAATGCCCACACAACCCATGATTGGGGATAACCCAACTTAACACTTGTGACAAACTCAGTACATGGATGAAGCCCCCTCAGACAAATATGGTCAATTGGTCCTACTTTTGGAGGACTAATCTGTCAAAAAATGGAGAATCAAAGAAACTACAAGCTTGAATGTTATCATCAGTTAACCAAAGAAAATGAAAATTGAAGGTTTATTGAATTCCAACCCAAAAGCGCTTGAGTCTAAAATCACTACCACTGAGTTCCTGAAGAAAGTGAAGATTGATGAGACTGAATCCAGATCCACAAAGATCTCAGAACCTCATGCAATATCAATTAAAAATATAATGAAGATCCCTGAGTCCAATCAACTACCTAAGAATTGCCTCTACCTAACTTTTCCTTAGACATCAAAACGAATTGAATGGATTTGAAAGACCATAATCCCAACCCATATTGTCCAAAAACAAGCCCTGCCTGCTACTATTGAATCAACCCAACTGGCCAACAAGTTCCAAATTATTTGCCCGCTCAGTACCCCTTACGTTGCCTTTAAAATTAGCCTCAGTTCAACCAGTTACTTCCTATCAACCCATGGAAATTTCGCTGCTAAGATTTTAAAGAAAGCTAAAATATCATTATCCCTCAACAATTTATGCAAATTGAGCCCTGGCCTACATCAAGATTTACACCAAAGACTTAGCCTTATGAGACTTTAAAACATTCAACTAAAGGCCAAACCCTCTCAACTAACAAAAGAGCGCCTCACACTCAACAATCACTTTTCAGATATGCTTTGAAAAACGTCTTAGATTCAGGATCATCTGCCAACCTTGTCGTTTAAGGTCCATTTAATATCAGCTATGAAGATATACTCTATAATGACTTTGTCTTCCTGATGGCTGCCAGCTCCAACAGCCCTGTTGCGGCTGTAAGTCCTGGGGACCAGCCCCTACAACTGGATAGGGAGCAGCATCCCTTTTGGACCAAAAGGGGGCCAAAGGCCCAAGTGGACCCCCTGTCACAGTTGAGTGACCTGGCGCATGTGGTTGATGAGCGCTGGGTGACTGCCCTTCCTCCTAGAGATATTCAGATCTCTCCCCTCCCCCCTCCCCAACCCTGGTAAAATTAATAGAGGGGACCTGCCAGGAGATTATGCAGGCCAGGGGCCATGGGCGGTCCCCTGGGACCCCTCACTCACCAGGGGAAACTTACCAAAATTTTGAAGAAACAGCCAGTGCTAGTATTGGAGCCCAGTCTGCAAATTCCAGGCTAATGGAGCCAGTCTGGACTGGTCAGGTCCAAAAATCAGATTGGAACTTGATTTGGGTTTTGAACCAGGTTACAAGTGACTTGGACCAGTTGCCCCTACCCCCCAGAACAGATCCAGGAAGTTTGGATCATGTGGACAATCAAATTGAGAGTTTAGACCAGGTTGCAGATGACTGGGCACCAAGGCCACAGCCCCCCAGGGATGAATCTGGGAAATCTGAACCATGAGCAGCCTGACTCAAATGGTCAAGGCCCAGATTGGTACCATTGACCTGGTCTGGCCCCAAAAATTTGGGAAAATCTGCAAAAGTTTTTTTCGATTTTTGCCAAGATTTTGGGCATCCCTCCACTCCCCCACCCACCAGCCAACCAAACCCCATCGCCGATCCCCAATCACCCAATCCCTCAGCCTCCCCACTATGCAATTCTCCCAATACTTAAGGCAACTGCCCTGCCAATGGGCAGTTGTCAGTTCATTCTCTATTCTCCCCACGCTTTGCACTAAAATAAAGCCTGAATACCCTGAACGCCTTGCTGCGGACTCCACCTGTTTGTTTTCTTGTTCAAAATTCCACTGATTGATCTGGCAAAGTGCTGCCACCCAAATAATCATCCCAATGATCGCCAAATGGGTCATCCAGTCACTCGACCCCACCATGCAGTGGTGGATCATATCTGTGGTAAACTGCCTCATTCTCGATGATGGAGTCAACTCTCCATCCATTTTTGCATACCTGTCAAATGTGAACCCATCCATTTGCTTTGCTGTCAGGTTTTCTGAGAGCGCTCCCCTATTGGAGCAGCCTCAGGGCGCCCCTGCCCTGATGCCTGCGGACTCGCCCCCCACACCTGGCTCATCCGCCACTAATCCCACCCACCTGAGGGTTCTGGAGTACCCTGACCAAGGGGGACTAGGCCCTAACGCTTGTCGTGGGTCCATTTACCCCTCTGACAGCACCCCTGCCCGCGCGGTGGGCCCTGTGCCACTCCTCTCTGGTGCACAGACTCACCTACCCATAACTGAAGGCCAGCAACCATGAACCCTGGAGGAGTTGTCATCCTCCCCACCTCTCCCACCCTTGGGGGTTGCCCCCACAAGACTCGCGGTTGCCCCCATTGCAACCATCTGGTTTGCCTTGGGGGCCTTCAGTACATTTATAAACATTTACTTTCCTCACATCCCCACTAGATCTCCCCTTCTTCTAGTTGCATGGACCGCTGTGCCCTTGGCATTCTGGGCTCTCCACTGGGTGCTCACACACCCTGACTGGGAGCCCAGTCTAATTCTTATCAGCCGCTTCCATGACATAATGAACTGACCCATAACCTCAGCCTTCTCCGCCCTCCTCGCTGGCACTGGCGAAGCGTTGGCCTACGCCCTAACCCTAAATGTACTCTCTCTTTGTGACCTGGCCTTCTCCTGCTGGTCGGCTGCCTCATTCATCTGAGCATGCCGCCAGTTTGTGTTGACCTGGTCCCCACCCCGCTGAGCCCTGGTGACAAGTGTCACCCCATCAGTCAACATGATAGGGTTGGGAGTCCCCCTATCCCTTCTGATGAGGTGGCTGACCAAATCCTGGGTGTCCTGGTGGAACTTCAGGTGCGCTTCACCGCTGATGGGGGAAATCTCCCCTTCCTTCTGATGCCCAGCAGAGCGTAGCTCTCCTTGACGCCCTAGATGGGGATGCCCGCCGCTGGGTCAGGGGAGTGCTCCGCTCTGCTGCTAAGTCTGGGAACCCCACCCCCTACTGGCGCTGGTCACTTTGGCGGTCCAGGCCCCTGAGTCTAGACCGGCGCGCCTCCTCCATCTCTTCACACTAGGACAGACAGCCATGGACCTACCCTCCCTGATTGAAGCCTTTGTGGTCCTGGCCCCCACGGTGCCCATCCCCCCTGAAATTGCCATCTCCGCCTTCTGAGCTGCCTTGGACCCCACTGCGGCTGCCCATGCATCTTGGGACCCCCTCCCTGGGTCCTTAGAAATTGCATTCTCTGTAGCTCATGCAATTGGGGCCAGGCCTTTCCATACTCCTGCGTGCGCTGTCTGCAGCTCTTGAGGGGCCGCGTGCCACCCCCTCTCCCCCTGCCAGTGGTCGCGGCCAAGGGAAGCGCCCCCCAGGTCTCGCCGCCCTCTGCGCTCCCTCTGTACCCACCTTGGGTACCCTCCCCTCAGAAGAGCCCCTGCCTGCTGCACCCCCTGCTCTCACCCTGGATCAGGAGAGTGGGTCCTCGATCCCCCAGAGCTCAGAGCCTGCCCATCCTGGCGCTATCACCCCCCCCAGTTAACCCAGAGACCCCCCTCAAAGAGAGTGGAGTGGGCATATGCATCAACCCTCGCTGCCCCATTTGGGACAAGGATGAAGCAGAAACCCCTCCCCAGTTACAGACCTCCTCAGCGCCTCTTGGTCAATCTCTTCTAATGATGGGTCATGCTCCCTCCTCGGCTGCCCTCTCTCGCCCACCCCAATAAAGAAGATCAAGCCTACTTCTTGTTCCCTATCTCCTTCCCCTCAGAGTCAGGTGAATTTACTGTGCAAGCCCTCCTTGACACTGGAGCGGCAGGCAACTTTATTGACCTCAGTGTGGCGCATTCCTTGGACCTGGCAATGGAAGAAGCCTCATTGGTCCTGGGCGCTTCATCGGAACCCATGAAGTCTTACCGCGTCTGACGCCCATTGCACTTCTCTGTCCATGACTTTGGGTTCAGTGACCACTTCTCAGCCGTACAGGACTTGCTCTACCCCGTGATCTTGGGGGTGGGCTGGTGGCGGCGACAGCAGGTCCGCATTAATCTTGCTAATAACTCCTTGTTGTTCTCAAACCTCAAGTTGAGTGGAGAGTTTCCCTTGTTGAAAACCCTCCCCTTGACACATCCCTCAGCTCTATTTCCCCTCTGGATCCCGCTCCTATTGACCTCCCTTCGGACTTCCCACCCTTCCTAACCCCCTATAAGTCCATCTTTGACATGTCGCTGGCTTCCAAGCTCCCCCTACACTCTGAATATGACCTAACATTTCAGCTGATGGTCGACCTAGTCAAGATCAACTGCCCCCTCTACCCCTACACTGAGGAAGAGGACAAGGCTTTGGGGACTTGGCTAGACGAGATGTTAGAGAAGGGGTGGCTTATCAAGAAGTCTTCACCGGTCGCCTCCCCCATAGTTTTTGCTCAGAAAGCAGATGGCACCCTGCGCCCTTGCGTCGACTATGGCCACCTCAACAACATCACCATCCCTGACCCCTACCCGTTGCCCTTAGAGCAAACCATCGCCCAAGCCATCGCCAAATCCTGGGTCTTCTCAAAGTTGGATCTGGTGAACGCCTTTAACCAGGTGAGGGTGGCGAGAGGACAAGAGTGGCTCACAGCTATCCGCACCCGCCGGGGTCTTTTTCAATTCAGAGTGATGCCCTTTGGACTGAAGAATGCTCCAGCCACCTTCCAACGCCTCATTGATGATGTGCTTGGGGACTTGCGCTTCTCATGCGCTGTAGCCTACATTGATGATATTCTGATCCACTCCCTACCCCAGAGCAACACGCCAAGGATCTAGAAGCAGTGGTGGCAGCCCTCCACAAAGCAGGGCTCTTTTGTAAAACCCTCAAAGTGCGAATTTTTCTGGGATGAAGTGACCTTCTTAGGTAACCTCATCCTGAAGGATGGATATGCTGTTCCCCCTCTAAGCTCGAGGCGATCCAGTCTTGGCCTACCCCTACTACACAGAAACAACTTTGAAGTTTCCTCAGCACCATCACCTTCTTAAAAAAATTCTCCCCAGCCCTCGCCCAACTGGCGGCACCCCTTCACCCCCTCACTGGGAAGAACGCCCCCTTCAAGTGGTCCCCAGAATGCCAGCAGGCCTTTGAGTCTATCAAGGAGGTTTTCCTCACCGCCCCAGTCCTGCGGCATGCTGACACCTCCCGCCCCTTCATTGTAGCCTGTGACGCCTCATTGGTGGTGGTGGGCGCCATGCTGCTACAGGAGCATGAGGGGGTCGAGCACCCAGTGGCCTACTACTCCCGCAAATTCACCTCCACAGAACAAGCGTGGCCAATATATGACAAGGAGCTAGCGGCAGTGGCGTGGTCACTCACCCACTGGCGATACCTCCTGCAAGGCGCCCAGCACAAAATCACCGTTTGGACTGACCATAAGGCATTACTATACTACTGCAAACCCCAGAAGTTGGGGCACCGCCAAACTCGCACATACCAGGACCTATGTGGGTTTCATTTTAAATATGAATTCATAAAAGGCCCCCTGAATGTGTTGCTGGACATGCTCAGCTGGAACCCATCTCTATCACCCAATGGTGGAGAGGACCTGCTAGAGCTTACTACTGTAGTGCCCCCCTCCCAAATCCTCTCCTTGGCCCCTCTGATGGTAGCTTTTGCTGACCTTGCCCCTGACGCCCCGCTCCTCCTCCGCGTCCTTGCTGCCCAGACCTGTTGCCCCAAAGGGTTAGAGCTTTATACTGACCTAGAGTCTTCAAGTTGGAAGAGAGCCCCATACACCCTGTGGGAGGGAACCATCTGGTTCATGATTGGGTTTGGGTCCCCCCATCTCTACGCAACTGTGTTATCGAGGAACACCATGTCCCCCAGACTGTTGGGCACCCCAGCATCAAGAAGTGCGCTGATCTCATAAAGAGAACTTATAATTGGCCAGGGTCCTCAAAGGACATCCCCTCCTGGATCTCCCGCTGTGTCACCTGCGCCTGGGCAAAATTGGACCATTCTGGGAAGAAGGGGTTGCTACACCCCCTGCAGCAGGCGGAAGGCCCGTGGACCTCAGTCTTGGTAGACTTCATCGTGGAGCTCCCCCTCTAATGGCTCAGATGCTATCATGGTAGTCATTGATTGATTTACCAAGTTCGCGCTCTTCATCCCCTGCCTCTCCTCTATTACCGCGGTGGAGACCGCAAATTTATTTGTCAACCATGTCTTTGCCATGTTTGGTCTCCCCAAAGAGATAGTGAGCGACAGGGGACCCCAGTTCACCGCCCAGTTCTGGGAAGAGTTGCTAACCCTCCTCAGCATCAAGCCCTGCAGATCTACGGCCTACCACCCCCAGTCTGATGGGCAGACTGAGCGGGTGAACCAGGTACTGGAGCAGTACCTGCGCTGTTATGCGACAGCCTCACAGGACACTTGGGCCAAGGACCTGCCCCTTGCACAGTTTGCATATAACAATTCACTCCACTCCTCGACCAACCTCTCCCCCTTTGAGGCCACCCTGGGTTACAACCCCTCCTTCCAAATTGGCCCCAGCTCTCCTCAGCAGTCCCTGCAGCTGAAGACTGGGTGTGTGCACTCTGCGAGACACACAACCTGGTTTGTGAACATTTGACAAAGTCCATTGAGGATTACAAAAGGTTTGCTGACTGGAAGCGCCTCCCTGGACATGAGATCAAAGTCAGCTCCCTCGTTATGCTGGACACCCGCAATCTTCCCTTAAAAGCCCCCACCCAGAAACTTGCAGCCAAACGCTCTGGCCCCTTTGAGGTGGAGAAGGACTTAGGCAATGGAGCCTATCATTTGAAGCTGCCTGCTCACTGGAAGCAGCATAACGTCTTCCACACCTCCCTCCTGACCCCCTTCAAAGGGGAAAGGCCAACATCACCAGAGCCAATCCTCATTGGGGAATCCCAGGAAGTGGAGGTGGAGGCTATCCTGGCTTCCTGGAGGTCCCTGCAGATCCATTCAATACCTGGTTGCCTGGAAAGGCTACCCCTCATATGAGAACAGCTGGGTGAGTGCACGCGACTGCACAAATTGCAAGGACCTGATAGAGGAATTCCACAACTCCCACCTGGCAGCCCCCCATCCCCCCAGAAGATCGCAGCCATCCTGGCCATAAAGCTCCCAGAGAGGCACAAGAACTATGCCCTGGTCCATGCCCCAGGTGGGGGCCTCCTTCCTGTCAAAAAAGGAAAGGGTAGTGTAAGTCCTGGGGACCAGCCCCTACAACTGGATAGGGAGCAGCATCCCTTTTGGACCAAAAGGGGGCCAAAGGCCCAAGTGGACCCCCTGTTGCAGTTGAGTGACCTGGCGCACATGGTTGATGAGCGCTGGGTGACTGCCCTTCCTCCTAGAGATATTCAGATCTCTCCCCTCCCCCCTCCCCAACCCTGGTAAAATTAATAGAGGGGACCTGCCAGGAGATTATGCAGGCCAGGGGCCATGGGCGGGCCCCTGGGACCCCTCACTCACCAGGGGAAACTTACCAAAATTTTGAAGAAACAGCCAGTGCTAGTATCGGAGCCCAGTCTGCAAATTCTGGGCTAATGGAGCTGGTCTGGACTGGTTGGGTCCAAAAATCAGATTGGAACTTGATTTGGGTTTTGAACCAGGTTATGAGTGACTCAGACCAGTTGCCCCTACCCCCTGGAATGGATCCAGGAAGTTCAGATCACATGGACAATCAAATTGAGAGTTTGGACCAGGTTGCAGATGACTGGGCACCAAGGCCACAGCCCCCTGGGACAAATCTGGGAAATCTGAACTGTGTGAGCAGCCTGACTCAAATGGTCAAGGCCCAGATTGGTACCATTGACCTGGTCTGGCCCCAAAAATTTGGGAAAATCTGCAAAAGTTTTTTTTTCGATTTTTGCCAAGATTTTGGGCATCCCTCCACTCCCCCACCCACCAGCCAACCAAACCCCATCGCTGATCCCCAATCACCCAATCCCTCAGCCTCCCCACTATGCAATTCTCCCAATACTTAAGGCAACTGCCCTGCTGATGGGCAGTTGTCAGTTCATTCTCTATTCTCCCCATGCTTTGCACTAAAATAAAGCCCAAATACCCTGAACGCCTTGCCGCGGACTCCGCCTGTTTATTTTCTTGTTCAAAATTCTGCTGATCAATCCAGCAAAGTGTGCCACCACCCAAATAATCATCCCAAATGATTGCCAAATGGGTCATCTGGTCACTTGACCCCACCATGTGGTGGTGGATCATATCCATGGTAAACTGCCTCATTCTCAATGATGGAGTCAACTCTCCATCCATTTTTGCATACCCATCAAATGCAAACCCATCCATTTGCTTTGCTGTCAGGTTTTCTGAGAGCGCTCCCCTATTGGAGCAGCCTCAGGGCGCCCCCGCCCTGATGCCCGCAGACTCGCCCCCACACCTGGCTCATCTGCCACTAATCCCACCCACCTGAGGGTTCCAGAGTACCCTGACCAAGGGGGACTAGGCCCTAATGCTCATCGCGGGTCCATTTACCCCTCTGACAGCACCCCTGCCCGCGCGGTGGGCCCTGTGCCGCCCCTCTCTGGCGCACAGACTCACCTACCCATAACTGAAGGCCAGCAACCATGAACCCTGGAGGAGTCGTCATCCTCCCCACCTCTCCCGCCCTTGGGGGTTGCCCCTGCAAGACTCGTGGTTGCCCCCATTGCAACCATCTGGTTTGCCTTGGGGGCCTTCAGTACATTTATAAACATTTACTTTCCTCATGTCCCCACTAGATCTCCCCTTCTTCTAGTTGCATGGACCGCTGTGCCCTTGGCATTCTGGGCTCTCCGCTGGGTGCTCACACACCCTGACTGGGAGCCCAGTCTAATTCTTATCAGCCGCTTCCATGACATGACTCCCCCAGAGTCCTAAGGGGAGTCAAAGTACCATTAACTACCAATTTCTTCCCTAAATAGTAGTAACTAGAAATTATTGAAGATTTAAATACTACGTTTGACACCTGTCACACCTATCAAATTTTAGAGAATCATCGCTAAAACCCTCTTTACCAATTTTTACATACAGTTACAAATCCGCCCAACTTTATTCAGCCATTACAAAATCTGACTTCAGCTGACCCAAATGGAACAATTGCCAAAAGAAACTCCACAGGACCACAATTTCACTGTGGACAACTTAGTCTTAATTGTCTGAGATCCCCAACTTAAACTTTAGAAATTTCAGTTTGAAAATTTAGAGGGAGTGTACGTTACTGCTGAGATTACCAATCAATTAGTGGATGGCCCCTCCCTTGTCTTATCATAGTCGGCATTTATTTATTTTGACATGCTTTACCATTAAAGCCCCAAAATCCCCTTTCTCCTTGCAAATTTTTAATTAATCAGGTGTATAAGCCTGTTTGCAAGTCTCAATAAACTATTGAAATTACTTCCCTCATATTTTAATTTAATTTTTATCAGTTTTATCACCAATATGATGATTCAGATATTTTGGGTGGAATGCACTCCTGCACACACCAACAACTTCTAAAGAAATGACTGATTAAACAAAAAAATGAGGTGTCTCCCAAGCCTTAAACTGTGATCAACCTGAGATTTCTAAGCTATCGTGAAAATAACCCATGAATATTGTATACTATTTGATCAGCTTAATATAACTATTAATCATCAAGATGATACGCAAGTTGAGATCCCCTACTCCCAAATTAAGCCCTAATAAGTTGACATTTGAACCTTTATGATTGAAACCTGTCCCTGAAGGCACAGATGGGAATTTAATAAAGAAGCATCACGCTCTCAGAAATTGATGGATATGCCTTCTGGAATTGCAACTCCAAACTCCTGAATCTCAAAAGGCGCGTCTACCAAAAATATGGTTTAAGGATGACGTCAATGAGAAATATCAAGGCATAAACTAAGCAGTTAAACTGGAAGATTGTAAGATTTTGATTATATGGGGCCTTGAAGGTCCTCATGGCATCAGAACCCTAATCAACCCTATAAATATAAAATCCTTTTGGCTCAATAAAGTAGTCAATTTATCCATCTTTTGTCTTCATTGCATCTCCAAGAGTTTTAAAACTTTGAGACACATTTTAAACTAAACTACAGTCTAGAGAACTGTTAAGCTAACATAAATGTTGCTCCAAATGGGTCTCTAAGATTTTCAATGAAAACGTTTATAACAAAAAAGAGAACAATAACAATCAATAATACAAAACTGCTATTTGGTCAAGACGGGTAAAATGATGGATTAACATCTTTCTTTACAAAGTAATTCCTCTGCAGCCCAAAGGCCCAGAGTTATGAGCCACCTTCCAATTCACCTTACCTTCCATTGATCAAGATCAATATCAACTCCAATATGAGAACATCGATGATATTATCTAACAACTATTGAATAGCATCTATTATATGAAAGACCATTTTAGTCGTTCCAGAGCCTATGATGCCTTCCATAATGTGATATTTATATACCTCATATTTACTACCCTTAGAGAATTGGCTTTGGATACTGAATGCTATCTCCAAAGCTTCGTCCATCCAGGTATACACCACATTTTTCAAATAGTTGGTTCACATCACTATAAAGTAGCTCAACAACTAAGGCTTATAAACTTACACTCAAAATTGTCAATTTTTATAATGCTGCCTCCTCCTTTGATTATGACGATTGGGAAGCCATTTTAGATAACCTTCAGCTGATTAATGAGGATCATAATTAACCTGCTATGCTAGATAGTAGATTTTAGCTTATCTTGAGGACCAGCTTCATCAAAATGTACGACTCAAAACCACCTGAAGATAATGCATTAATCAAATCAAGGACCTTATTTGTACACTACAACAGTATTATCAAGAGTTGGCCTCCCGCGATAACGCCTCTGGAAACGAAGTTCCTGAGGGGCCTAGGGGGCCAGAAGGGCCCAAAGGTCCTCAAGGACCCAAGGATCTTCCAGTTCCTTGGAACCTGTTCCTGATAATCTTGATAACTCCTGGAAACAAGTCGTCCAAATTTGCATGATGCCTTATGGGACCAAATAAGAAATGTGTCTAAAAACTTGAAGCTCCATGGAGAAGGATTCCCTTTAGATCCCAGAATTTTGATTAATGCCTTGTTAAATGAAATGAGTAATCTCAGCGCATTTGCCAAACTCACCAATAGCCACATCACCCAGCCTAAAAAACCTGTTCAGGTTTCAAAACTCGCTTGAGTATCTTTGAAAGTCAGCTGCTCCTCCAAAAACCAATTATAAGCTCTGATAAAGCAAGTTGTTTAAAGCCTCTTTTACTTCTTTAAACCGCCATTGGGGTGAGGTTCAGGAGAACTTAGTAGGATCAAGATGATGATTGTCTCAACAGTTCCCTTGTGAATATGCAGAAACTGAGATTTCTTAGCCTGCTCCAGTTCCTGCCATAAGTAATCTTTCCACTACTATTTTAACTAACACCAAGCCTAGTTTCAAGAAATACCTACCCTGAAACACAAAAAGCATCACCTTCTTCCTTTGCGCTTATGAGATATCATCGGAGGAGGCCACTGACCAACAGAAGGTGAAGAACATCCACTTATGCATTAATAGAACAGCCCTTAAATTATGAAATCCCCATTTAGAGTAATGTCAAACTTGGGAACAAGTATGCACTTCACTAATACTGGAGTTTGGAAGCAAGCAGGTTTTGGCTAATCATAAGCAGGCTATCATGCTCTTTTTTATGAATAAAGAAGAGAGACCTGTGGACTTTGCCAGCCGATTCTATGGCCAAGCAAAGCTCCTGATGACCACTAACTATATAACGTTGGACAACGCCATAACTGTGATGATATCCACGTTGTGATCTTATTTTATACTCAAATTTAAAATGATTGGTCTAAGAGCAACTTTACCTGTTTATGGAAATTTTAGAAAGCTTTTAAGAAAATTATTGCGTCTGCCTTGAGTCCCAATCCTCCACGTCTGCCTCTCCCAGACATCCTTGAGTACATGTCAAGAACAGGAAGAACCCCAAACTTGAATCACTGAAATTGATTCCTTCATAGTGCCAAGGCTTGTTTGAAAAAATTTGCTAAAAAGGTAGGAAAATGGCAGTCAGCATGAAGGACGTGGCGCTTCATGCTGACACTACTGTGCCATCTCAAGAATGTTTAATGACCTCAAATACGTCTGATGTTATCACACCTGAAGAAGATGAATCAGTACCTGTTGATAATAAATACCTGTTACTGCTTACCATTCTTATTATAAATCTCCCATTTTTATTACTCAACACCCTCAATTTAGAAGTTTAGTCACACATGTTGCTGTTCGAGCTCATAATATTTCTGTGCACCATTGTTGACAGTGGTTCTCCATGAATGACATTTTTTTCTAAGCTAATGAAACGTATCAAAGTAGCTCCAGACTTGCCTGATTACATGGAATATGACACATCTGGACCATAATGCACATGGGTCATTATGGCCCATTCCTCACTGCTCATCTTCATTGACAAGCTTTCATTTAAGACCTCAGCAATTTCATTAGATATCCCAAGTTATAACCTTTTCACTGAAACCCATTTTCTCCATGACTACTCCGTCGTCATGCATTATAATGAAGGAACTTATCACCCTTAGTCACAGGGTTGCATTGGTTTTTGAGACCTCCTGCTATGGCAAGACGGAGGTCAAAGCTTGGTCCTGCATATTGGAAAGCAAAAGTCAGTTTGGCAGGGTTGAATATCACATCTGGGGCTCTTACGTATGGATACCCCTCCTGTGGTAGATGGCCAAGGGAACATAAACATCTATTTGTCCAAGCTGAATAAATACCACCTAAGTCCCAGGTCATTGTCAATACCAGGCTACATATCAGTATTCCCTTAGGAAAATTACTGGAGATACAAGGCATGGATAACTCATCCATCAAAGAGATCCTGACATTCTAGGAAATTTTATTTTATTTAACCAAGGTAAGCTGACCAGGGGACAGACATTATTGAACTAAAAACTTAAACTAAAAATAACGTAACTAATTGATTCAAACAAAACGCCCAAATGAGCTATTGAATGAATCAAACCAAACAACTCAGTCAACCAGGTGGGCAGCGAAAACCGCTTATCCCTCCTTAGCGGAAGGGAAGGGGGGATTGGGGGTCTCATTTTTGGCAGCAGCAATCTCTTCCAAGAGTGGGGTGCATGTCAAGGCAGATAGCAAGGGCTTTAGGGCATCGGTGATATGTGGTTTGATATCACTGATGATTGGTACTTCTGAGTAATTGCCAACCATAAAAATGGCAGTAATATTTGGCTAAAGCTTTTTTGGCTTTAATGTGGGAGTCTGGTACTTTAATGAATATTGCGATGTTGATTTGGGTAATCTTAGCTTGCAGATTCCGTGCTACATTTATCACATTCTGGATAGTGTCAGTGACATTTTTGTGAAGTTGTTTTGCATCAAGCTTACTTTTTGGAGTAAGATTTTGGGGGATAACAGGAGGTGGAATTCCTCCCGTGATCGCAGCCACTGATTTAGCAGTTGCTTTGCAGAGGGAATGGCGTTCTGGTGTGGCGGCTGCTTAAACTGCAAGCTGGTGGTCGTTGTGGAATGGTTTAGCGTTTTGCTTTGGGCCATATTAATGAGGGGGAAACTATGCATCCCATTTTGCATTACAGAAATGGTTTTGCAGCAATGGTTCTTCAATGATATTACCTGATTTGTCAATTTCAAGAAAAACTCCACTGCGCTCTGACAAAAATTGAATTGGGGAATCTGCATATAGTTGAGGATTGGTTGATTTGTTGTATGTTGCATGGGATTGGACTGGGGTCCAATCCTGCGCTTTATTGGAAGATTGATGCATGGCACTGGGGCAAGGTGGAGGCTGATTGGTGGCTGCAGCTGCAGCTGCAGCAACAGGCTTTGGGGAGGGGGAGTTAGGATCATGCCCCATGCTGAAATTGGCGCGGGGTGGGCGGCAGATTGGTGGCCTTCAGACAAACTATCAGCGCTGCCAGAAGCTGCTAAATATGGGCACTTGCATTTCAAGTGGTCTAACTTGAAACAGGATGGACAAATTGTCTGTCTGCTCTTGACACGGGCCCAGAATGGATGGTTGGGGGCAGAGGGGTAGCAGCGTGAGGGGGAATTGACGGGGCAATTTTGTTCATTTTGGGGCTGATTGTGGCATACGCCTGAGACCCAGTGAGGCGTGTGGCCCCATTTGGGACCACAGTTTGCTAGATGGGGTTGGAGCCATAGGCTGCCAAACCATCCATCAGCTCCTGGTGGAGCACCTCAGGGGGAAGGTGGGTAGGTAAACCAGCGAACTGAACCATCAATGTGGTGTCCGCAGGGAGCTGTGTCCGTGTTGTTGGGAGAGGTGTATCCTAGAAGACCAGGGGCACCATTGCCAAAGTGGTGGCATCAGCTTCACAAGTGAAGCTGAGATTAAAATACCCCTAATAGGGGCGGAAGTCATTAAAACAGGCTGGTGTTATCACCGCCTGAGCCATCTTGATAACGGTTTGGTTGTTGTATAGGAAAGGTTTCCCACATTCAACCCTAAGGCTGAAATGTATTTTGCCCTGAGGGAGCACCAGGGGGCAGCGGGGCACCACTTTGGATTGAGTGAGGTGGGCGTTGAGATTCTTTGGGAGGAAAAAAATCATCCCAGGGGTTTGGTATGTCTGGGCGGACAAGTATGAGCGCGTTTTCCTGTTGGATAGAAAATGGAGGGTGGAGTTTTGCCGCCGCCCCACACTGGGGCAGCTGGCGGGGAATATGATGACATTGGAGCGAAACTATGCTGCGCGATTAAGTTTTTACTTTTTATAACTATATAAATTTCTCAGAAAGTTATGCTAAACGGAAAGAGAGTTTCAGGGAACTTCAGATCTAGTTTATTCTTGATTAATATCAGTGTTGCTGGCCAACCTCGCTGATAAACCTAAGATAGTGGGGCCTGGTACTTCATCTGCTTATGTTTGCCTAATACATGTAGAGGCCATTGACAACATACGTAACTTTATAAACTTAATAGATTTTAGAATAGAATTGCCCGCATTGGTATCTCTACTAGATCCTATTAGGAAAGAGCTCACCAGCATACAACTGAGCTGAGTTGATCAATTACTAGAAGAATACTTGATTTCTTCTTTAACTCCATAGATGATTTCAGAAAAATGAATGACGTTTTACATCATGTTAAGATTGGGGAAGCTCAGCCTATATAATCCCATTACTACCAAAGGAGTAAGGTTGAAGAATCTCATATGCCTGCTGAGCTTAAGAAGCTATTTGAATCTGGGTTACTGGTATCTTCCCACAGCCCCTGGGCATCCCCTCTTTTGTTAGTTAAAAGAAGGATGGTAGTCATCACGTAGTGATGGACTGTCAAAGGGCTTAACTCCATCACCAAAAAACATGATACCCTTTTTTCCAAAATTAATGACTCTCTTTGCTTGCTTGCCAGGCAACAATATCTTTCTTTTATAAATCTCATAATTAGATAATGGCAAGTAAAGCTAGCTCCTGAAGATTGGTCCAAATGTGCGCTCATAGCCAACGAGAGGCTATTTGAGCCAATTAGGATCCCCCAAGGCCTTTGCAACGCGCATTCCACCTTTTAACGCTGTATGGACATGATCTTAGGAGATTTAAGATATCCTGTTTCAATGTGTACCTCAATGATAGTACTAACTTTTTCAAACCTTCAAAGGTACATGGAGCATCTTTGGGAAATTTTAAATTACTAAGGAGGGCCTCCACAAAGCTTAAGATTTCAAAATGCTCTTACTTACAATCTGAAATGGAATTCCTCATACACTAGGTCTCCAAACATGGAATTCAGCCTATCCCAAATAGTGTTGCTGCCATTAAGAAGATGTCGCGCTCTCAGACCACAAGGATATTTAAGTGTTCTTGGGCATGGTGGGTTAGTATCATTAGTTTAAACCTTGGTTGATGACTTAGTAAAATCCTTATCTACCTTCTACAGAAGAATGCGCCTTTTGAGTGTAGGCCTGAATAAGAACAGACTTCTGATGCTCTAAGTATTGTTCTTTGTACTAAATCTATTTTAAATCACCCACATATTGACCAGACATTTAAGTTATTTACCAATTATAATGATTTCCCTGTGGAGCTACCCCAGCCCAAAATGACGAAGGTCAAGTTGACAATAGATTTTCTTACTTTAGCAAGACCTGATTAAGGCTGAACAATATTATAGTATTATTGAGCATAAATGCCTGGGTGTTTGGTGGTGAGCAAGCATTTACAGCCCTACCTATATGGCACCCATCTCACTATCATCACTGACTATTCCTCTCTATGATGGTTGCAGCAGATGAAGGACCCAGACAGCCAGTTAATGAAGTGGGCATCAAGACTTCAGGAATATGATTTTACCATTCAAAATCGCGCAGTTGCAATCCATCAGAATGTCAAATTACTTTTTAGATGCCGGTACTGTCCATTTTACCCCCCAAAGAGGACTGGCTATACAATCTAATTAGCTGGCCTGAACAATAGGAGCTTGGAAACTCCTGCGATCTAAACTAACTTAAGAAAAATGACTCAGGAACCCAGATCAAAGAGAGAACGCTAGATAATAAAATTGACTAAAAATGTATCCTCTATATATGCTTTTCTTATAGAAATGATGTCATACTTGAGGAACATATGACCGTGAGGCATGGAACAACGAAAAAGGCTTATGAATGGCTAAAGAAACAATGCTATTGGGATTGGATGGTCAAGACCATTCAGGAAGTTCAGGAGGCTTGTTTGACTTGTTGTACCCAAAATGAGCTAGCACTTTATAACAACATTCAGTCGAGGCCCAGTTGAGTCCATTATATTTATCAAATCGATGTATTGGGCACTTTGCCTGCCAGTTTGAATGGGCAAAATATAACATATTACTATGGGCCATTTGATCAAATTGATCAAAGCAATCTCTGTTTTATATGCCACTGCTAAAGCCATAGCCCTTTTCTTATCCAACTCTTTTCAGTCAGCTTGGATGCCCACAAACTCTACTTTTGGACAATGGACTAAACTTTACCTCATAGGAAGTTCAAGAACAAACTTTGCTTTTTAGGACTAACCAAAGTTTCACCACCCCATGCGACCCCTCAACCAACGGGTGGTGGAATGTACTAATGGAACACTCGTTTTTTAGAAAAAGATGCCCGCCTCTGATCTACACGCTGGATCCATTAACTACCCAGCGCCTTGCTTGCTTACCAAATAAGCTACCATTGAAAAATCAAGATGTCTCCCTTTGAAGTCTATAATGGCGTGATCCTCAGCTACTAAGTAACATTAATCCCCTACTCAATACCTCCATGCCTGAGAGCTCTTAACTGGCCACGATGGCTTTAGCTGATAAGATTGTCTGGCTTAAGCCCTCATCACTCAGGAAAATGTCACCATTAAAGGTTAGGAGACGTCACAATTCAACATAGGTCGACCCTCATAACCAGATTTCTAGTTAGGAGAATTAGTTCTTTTTAGATAATCATTGACTTGGAGGTCAACAAAATAAGCTCAACGTTCTTTAGTCCAGACCCTACTGGGTCATTCATAAGTTAACTCCAAGTACTCCATTTATGATGTTACTTAAGGTACAGTGGTAAACCAAATCCTGAGCCATTTCCTACAACCCTATATCCCCCTTTGACAGGATCTTGAGAGGAGGCATAGCAGGATTAAATTTAATAAGTGAGTGAGATGCCTACTCCCAAATTGAGCCCTAATAAGTTGAATTTAAACATTATGATTGAAACCTGCCCCTAAAGGCACCAATGGGAAATTCAGTTAGTAGCATCATGCACATGAAAATTGATGGATATGACTTCTGGAATTTCACCTATGCTTCCCAAACCTTAATAGTCCGACTCCCAACAATGCGGTCATGAGGATGGCATCAATGAGGTACAATGAAGGCATCAACAAGGTAGTCAATCAGGAAAGATGCAAAGAAAACCTTCTTTTACAGTACCATGGAGGTCCTCTCAGCATCATGTCCCCACTCGCCCTATAAATATCATATCCTCCTAAAAAGAGTAGCTATTTTAACCCATCTTTTCATATTCATTGACTCTTCACTAGTTTTAAAGCTTTGAGACCCATTTTGAACCTCATCTACAGTCTAAAGAACTGTTAAGATGACAATAACCATGTTGAGATTCTGATATGACTGGATGATAAGCCCTAAAGAGCTACGGTGGATTAGAGAGAATCCGCCAACTAGCATGATATTTACATGTATTTTAGCGCCTTGAAATGAGGCGATATTGAAACATAACAGATTTTATTGGTTTGCCTACAAATAAGGCATAAGGCGATGGCAACATTTGAATAGTATTATTTAGATTCACTTGAACTAAGGTGATAGAGAATAGAAGAATACTATCCCATATTTAATGAGAATCAGAAGAATAGAAAAGTCTAAGCTAAGTAATGATATTATCCAAAGTTGCTGATATATAAGTGAGATGGGGTGATTGAAAGAGAGGGCTGTTAATATTTCAGAGAAGGTGTAACAGTGAAGAATCCTATATCTATTAAATATGTAACAGTTGTTGCGATTTTGATATGACTGGACGATGATCTTGGGACAGTCAGGCAGAATCCGCCAACATAGTATCAGTTACAAATATTCGAGTGCCTTGAGATGAGGTGATATTAGGATATAACGGGTCTTATTGGATATATGAGTTTATTGGATCGCCTTTATATAAGGCGATAAGGCGATGTTGACATTTGATGAATATGAAGTAAATCACCTACAAATAGGATGACAGCAAATTAAGAATAATGAGCCAAATTTGAGGAAAATCAGTGGAATAGAATAACCCAAGCAATGAGAAATATTATCGCCTGAAGCTGATGTATATAAGCGAAATGGGCGATTAAGAGAGGTAGGTTTTTTATAGTGCAGACAAGATGGGACAGCAAGGACGCTGTATTTATAAGAAATAAATAAAAGAACAGGTTGGGGCAATTGCTCCTATTTTTTAAATATTTTTTCAAGTGTGTCTGAAGGACCAACGATCTCCACATCATCAGTCCAATTGCTCAGAGGGCTCAACCTGTGTGAATAGCCCAACGGATCCTAGTGATACCATTCAAAATTACAACAGTGGTGCTCACTACAGGGGCCTATTAATCAACCACCCAACACTATGGAACTCCTTCGCCAATCATGCCTTACCCAAGTCATGTCATTGGGGAGTCCTCCTGAAACCCCATATCAGCTTCATATGAAGAAATCAAAGCTTCCTTGGATGCGGTACTCAAAAACCAAGCTGAACTTCTTCAAGAATGTAACGCAGTTATGCTTCAACTTGATAGTACTTTTAGTCAGATAATAAACTTGGGACAACAAAACAAAGAACTTACTGAATGACTAAATGATACCACACAGCGGTTGCAATATGCAGAACAAAGATTTTCTACTCCTTCTCAGTTGCCACGCTGGGAGGATGATGCCTATCAAAAAGAAGCATCCTATGTAGGGGAAACCAGCGCTGGTCATAGCTACGACCCTCAAGAAAATAGCACCAGATATTCATATGAGTCAGAACACCACTTACCTCCAGTAATGGATGTACCACCTACAACCGACGGTCATGCTACCCCCAAAGCAACAAATATCCCCACTTCCACTAATCCTGCTCCTCATCAAGGGTCCACTTTTGGGTCTCATTTCATTCCTCAGTGCAGACCTAACAACTGTGAACAAAAGGAGGAAATTAATATTAAAAAGATACCTCATTTGACCATAATGGGATCATCCATGGGTTCTTTAAACGATTTGAGTTTCCTGTGGAAGGAGCCACTAATAAATGGAAGGCTAAGTTACTAATATCTGCCCTGGGCGTAGGAAGCGCCGATCAGGTCACCTGTTACCTCCCACAGTAGTTCTGTCTCCTATAAAGACGTAAAAGATACTGTACTCCAATTGTTTGGGGGGAACTCAAAACGTTGCAACAGAAAGCGGAATTTTTAACAATTGGGTTCCATCAAAATGAGACTCTCATCGAGTTTACTGATTGATTTACAACAGAAGCCCATGTACTGATTGGAGCAGGGTACTTAGCAGAAGCTGACGTGTGCATTGCCATGTACACCGCAGTTAAGCCATATCACAAACTTTCTAATGTTATTTCACCGCTTCTGGACAATGACATACCTCTGCTTAAAAATTGTACAGTTTCTACATCAGGTATCCCCTAACTTTTCGCCGCCAAATTTGGATCATAAGACTACCACTGCCTCAGCACCCTCTTATTATGGAGAATACTAATAGCCACCTCCAGCTTCATTCAGTAATCCTCAGCCTTACTATAGCTCTGCGCCTCGTCCTTGGCTGAATTATAATCAACAGTATAATCAGCATCAATGGGCTGGCCATGACAACCGCCAGCAACCTAGTTATCAACCTGGACCTAATTATGCTAACTGTCCAATCAGCTTACCTACCTGGAACTGGGTATACCAAACAACCCCAACCCTTTTGGTCTGGATCTGCTTATGATAACCCGTGACATGGTTCTTATGGGGCTAGCTGTTACAAATGTGGTCGCCCTGGTCATTTGGCAAAATTCTGCCATAATTGCCGCACGCATTATGTACAAGACCAATACTGCCAGGCAAAAGATGGAGCAGAGTAGAGATGGGACCCTCTACCTCCGCTATACCCACTCAACACGTCCCCAAATCAATAGCAGTATACCCTGCGAAAGTTCCTCAGTTCAAAAAATGAAATTTTATACCAACAGCCAGTTGGAGAAGTAAATGTAGTAACCTGAGCTCAAGCTAAGGCGGCGGCAGAAGAAGAGTCCCTTGAAAAAGTGAAGCTCTATGTCTGTCAAATGCATGATCAAGTGTCCTTGGACTAACTTGATCCTGCCACGGATGCGCCAACTCTGAAAGGAGTGAACGTTGCCCTTCTGGTAGATACCATTATCAGAGAATACCCCCAAGTTGGAGAGGGGATTAAGAATTTTCTTGGAAAAAAGAGCCCGTAAATGTTCACATATTAAACAGTCAATAATCTTCTTATTCTGAGTGTACATACTGTGATATTTTTGTAGCAAAAAATAGAGTTCTCACTATAATAGATACTGGTGCTCCAGTCAACATAGTTTCCACTAAGTTAATGCAAAAACTAACGTTGAAACCTGATGTGGACTATCGCATGGTTTATGAAACTGCTGGAGCTGTAAGCACTGTCTCCAAGGGAGCTTATAGTGCGCTGCCTTTGCGCTTTGGGTCTATTGTCATTGTGGCTCCAGCGATTATGTTACCAAATGAACACTATGACATACTAATTGGGATCGCTTTTCTGCATCATTTTGGGGCTATCATTGATATGATGGAGGAGACCCTCGACATCCTGGGTCAGTGGATCCCAATTTACTTTACTACTAGGGGAGTACCAAAGGATCCGGTGCATACAAGTCATATCAACCTCGCCTATAGTGATGGAGTATGGCCTGTTCACTACCATTGACTGAAGCGCAAAACTTGGGCCCTTCCTCAGCAGATCTATGAATATCAAGGGATACCTCTTCGAGCGGCAGGGCCCATATCTATCCCTTCCAGCCATCAAGTCTTAGTGAATACTGAGTTAGAGGTAGAAGTGCTGAGTGGGTTATATGGGGAACTTATTGGGCTCTATCATTAAACACAGTTTGAGCCGCATGTGGCTCCAGGAATTATACTCCTGGGACATGGGGAGATAAAGGTTTTGTTAGCAAACCTGCAGAGCAAACCAATGAAAATCTACCGCCACCAAACTATAGCGTATCTACATCTGATTCCCATAGACAAAGTCTGCCAGGTTCATGGTTTTGGATCATTAGATAGATTGGATTACCGCTCAAACCATCAGTTGATGTACTAATGGTGGTACCGCGGAGTAATTTGTGGGATTAATGGATGAACAACAAGATCAAGCAATGGCTTTATTTCAGAAATACAAGGGGATTTTCAAAGTTGACAATCACGATTTAGGGTGTGCTTGGGGGGGTGTCCATTGATTGGACACCGGTGATCATCCTCTGATAAGGTATTGACCAATCCGCTGCTCTCAGGCAGCAGAAGATGAGATTACTGAAGAAATCAATAAGTTATTACAACAAGGGATGCTTGAGCCATCCAAGAGCCCGTGGGCTTCGCCTGCTCTAATAGAAAAAAGAAGGATGGCACTAACTGGGTAGTAATAGACTATCAGAAGCTCAACAGTATTACAAAAAAGTATTTGTACCCCATGCCAAGAATCAACAATGCTTTAGACTGATTAGGGGGCGCCCGCTACTTTTCTGTGATTGACTTAATATCAGGCTACTGGCAAATCAAGTTACCCTTGGCGGAACAGGAAAAATTTGCTGTAATCACCTCTAAAGGCCTTTTTCAACTGACACGGATGCCTCAAGGACTGTGTAACTCTCCTGCTACTTTTCAGCGGGCCATGGACACTATTCTTGGCAACCTTAATCTGTCATGCGTTCTAGTATACCTCGATGATATTAACGTTTTCTCTCAGACCTTTTCAGAGCAACTAGACCACCTTAAAGCAGTATTCCGCTGGCTGGATGAGGCAAACATAAAGATTAAACCTCAAAAGTGCAACTTTTTCAAAGATCAGCTAGAATACCTGAGTTTTTTGGTATACGCAACTGGGCTGCAGCCCCAATTGGCTAATGTGGAGGCCATTAGAAAAATGGCTACACCTAATAATAAGCGCAACATACAGGTATTTCTGGGGATGGTCAGTTACTACCGACGCTTTATCCCTAATTTTAGCTGTATTGGGGGCACACTATTTGAGTTGTTAATAAAGGACGCTGTGTTAGAGTGGATGGAACATCATCAATCCGCTTTTGATGCACTCCATATGGCGTTGAGCAATGCACCAGTGCAGCGATACCTAAACTTTGACTGGGAATTTATTGTTCAGATGGATGCGTTTCTTTCCACTGTTGGGGCAGTACTTTCTCAGAAAGATGATGAGGGAGAAGAATATCCTGTTGCTTTTTGTAGTCATAGTCTAAACTGTCATGAGCGTAACTATACTGTGACCATGTGGGAGTGCTTAGCAGTAATTTATGCATATAAACAATTTAGAGTCTATCTGCATGGGGTGAAGTTTAAAGTTGTACTGATCACACATCATTACGCTGGTTGAAAAATCTCAAAGAACCAGAAGGACGGTTGGCTTGATGGGCTCTCAAGTTACAGGCTTACAATTTTGAGATTCTCCATTGGCTGGGAGCGAAGCATCAGAACGCGGACTGCTTATCTCAGTTACCAACTATTGCAGTGACAGAGGACCTTAGCGACGTGATGTATGATAAGATGCTCAGTGGAAAATATGATGATGAACTGCCTCAAGTAATCAAAATGTTAAACGAATTATGCACAAATACCTTCCAATGGAATGGAGAAATGTACAAATGAATCGGTGATTCTACGGTGAATTTTCTGTGGCCCTCCGCATGGCTGGGAATCATTATGAGCGCTCATAGGGCGGTCAGGCATGGTAGCATGCATAAGACTATGGAGTTGTTACACCCACGGTACTATTGGGAAAGTATGAGTTTTAATGTGCTCAAAATTATTTCCTGTTGCCATCAGTGCCAAGTGGAGAAGCTGTTCCATTGCATGACATCATATCGGTTAGTGAAACTGCATTTCACTTAGCATATGGTCTCCCTCGATGTAGTTGGCCCCTTGCCCACAGGAGCCAACTGTTGTGAGTACATCTAGTGGCTATCAACCACTTGACCTGGTGGGTTGAAGCATGGGTGATATGAGATCTGGGGGAAGTTATGGTGGCTAAATTCATGCTGGAATGCATTATTAAGTGGCATGGTTGCCCTCAGCTTATTCTCACTGATAATGGCACTAACTTCACATCACACATACTTCCCAAGTTGAACGAGCTTATGGGGATCTACGGAGTTCTGATGACCCCATACCACCCCGAGTCCAATGGAATGGTCGAATGAGTAAATGGAACTCTGGTGAACATAATCTGAAAATTAGTAATGGATCGCCCTTCTGATTGGAGCTCCCTCCTTTCCACCGCTGTGTTTGCTTACAACATTAGTTACATTTCGCTATGGGAAAGAGACCCTTCCAATTACTATATGGCTGACACCCGGCTCTTCTGGTGCTGCTTTATGCATGTGTAGAAGACACTGGTGGACTAGAACCCCACCGCTATTTGACTAATCTTGCAAACATCCTTATCAAGCTACAAAAAGAAGCATATTCCTTCAACTTGGATAAGAAGATTAGGAATCAGGCCGCTGATCAGGTATGCCATAGTGGGTTGGTGCCATTCAAGGAAGGCGATATGGTTCTTTTTCACAAACAGCATGGATTTGGGTGGAAGCATAAGCTGGCTATTATCTGGATCAGCCCATTTGAAGTAATAGAGAAGACTGGAGTCGATGCATATAATATTAAGGATCCTATAAGTGGATAGATTGTAACCATTTACACGAAAATTTCCTCAGACCTTACAAACAATAGGATCTTATCGTCCAGTCAAGGAGGGTGTAATGTCGCGATTTTGATATGACTGGACAATAATCTCGGGACAGTTGGGCAGAATCCACCAACATAGTATCAGTTACAAATATTTGAGTACTTTGAGATGAGGCGATATTGGGATATAATGGGTCTTATTGGATATATGAGTTTATTGGATCGCCTCTATATAAGGCGATAAGGCGATGTTGACATTTGATGAATATGAAGCAAATCACCTACAAATAGGATGACAGCGAATCAAGAATAATGAGCCAAATTTGAGGTAAATCTGTGGAAAAGAATAGCCCAAGCAATGAAAAATAGTATTGCCTGAAGCTGATATATATAAGCGAAATGGGTAATTAAGAGAGGTAGGTTTTTTATAGTGCAGATGAGACGGGACAGCAAGGACGCTGTATTTATAAGAAATAAATAAAAGAACCGGTTGGGGCAATTGCTCCTATTTTTTAAATATTTTTTCAAGTGTGTCTAAAGGACTGACAATCTCCACATTGTCAGTCCAATTGCTCAGAGGGCTCGACCTGTGTGAATAGCCTGAAAGATCCTAGTGATACCTTTCAAAATTACAACAACAGTGTTGTTGGGGCAATTATTCCTATTTTTATATATAATATTCAGCTTATTTTGGAGGACCAACGATCCCCATATCATCTGTCCGTTGTTCAGTGGGTTTAATCTATGTGACCCTTACGGCGTATCCCAACAGTATCGCCCAAAATTATAACAGTGGTGCTCAATACAGGGTGACCATTGTTTAACAAAAAAAAATCTCCAGTTGCAGGCCATGTCTCATCAGGCTTCTTTTCTGGAAACTTCACAAAGCACTGCACAAATCAAATATGAGGAACTCAAACTTTCATTAGACGCAGTGCTCAAAAAACAGGGTGAACTCTTCAAGGGTGGAATGATGTTATGAACCATCTTGACAGCCCAATTATCCAAATGCAAATTCTGAGACAATATAATAAGCAACTCGCAGATTGCTTAGATGACACTACAAACAATTGCATTGTGCTGAGCGGAAGTTGACTAGTACCTCCCAGCCCTCTCATTAGGAAGAGGAAGAATGAAAGGGGGATGCTCAGAAAGAACTATATGATGAGGAATATAACGCTGGCATGAGCTACTACACCCAGTAGGGAAGCTCTGGATATGAGTATGAATCAGAGCGCCAATTACTTCAAGTGATGGCAGTGCTGCCCACTGCAGAGGGCCATGCTACCTCCAAAGCATCAGAAATCCTGACCTCCGCTGGACCAGCTCCTCATCAAGAGACTGCTTATGGGGCTCAACCCATTCCTCAGTATGCCCCAAAAAGTCACGTCTATGAGTGGGATGAGGAGGTCAATATTGAGAAGCTGCCTCTGTTTGATCGCAATGGGAATATCCATAGCTTCTTTATACGTTTTGTGTTTGCAGTGGAAGGCGCCTCAGATTGGTGTAAAGCTGAACTATTGATATCTGCCTTAAATGTTGGGAGTGCCATACAAGTCATCTGCTACCTTCCAAGAAGCTCCATTACCTACCAAGAAGTGAAGGATACTGTGCTGCGACTGTTTGGGGTACCTCCAAAATGACACAGCAAAAACTGGGGCTCTTTACTATTGGGGTTTGCTGTAATGAGGCCCTCACAGAGTTCGCTGACCAATTTATAGTGGAAGCTCATGTGCTGATTGGGGCAAACTATTTAGCAGAAGCCAACATGTGCATCACAATGACTTCCACAGTAAAGCCATACCATGAGCTTCACAATGTCATTTATCCAATTTTCGATGCAGACTTTCCCCTGCTCAAAATTGTGCAGTTCCTGTGCAGTATATCCACTAACTTCCCTCCGCCTAATATGGAGCAGAAACATCCCTCCATCACTGGACTCTCTATTTGGGGGAATACTCTCGCCCTGCCCACATTCCGCCTAGCAACCCCAAGCCTTACTATAATTCTGTGCCTCATCCTCAGCCGAATTACTCCTAACAGTTCTATTTCTGCTCTGGACCAATTTATAAAAATCATCAGCAACCCAACAACTGACCCGAATCTAGTTATGCCAAATGTCAGCAATCGTCTTACCAACCTGGCGCTGGTTACGCCAAATATTAACAAAATTATTGGCCTGGACCCTCTTATGATAACCAAGGATGCAGCTCTTATGGAGCAAATTGCTATGAATGTGGCCGTCCTGGTCACCTGGCACGGAGTTGCCCTAACTGTCATGTTCACTACATGCAACAGGATCAATACTATAAGGGAAAAGATGGAGCAGAGTAGAGAAGGGACTCTTTATCTCTGCTATCCCAAAACCAATCGTCCCACCTGAATCCATTGTAGTATATCCAGTGGGAGTCCTCCAATACAACAAAGGATTTTATACCAGCAACAAGTTGGAGGAGTGAACGTACTGACATAAATGCAAGCCAAGGTCGGGGTGGATGAAGTACCTCAGGAGCAACCAAAGCCATACGCCTGCCAAATGTCCAATCAAGCTTCCTCGGATAAGCTTGAGATAGCCACAGATGCGCCAATTCTGAAAAAGTAAACGTTGCCCTTCTGGTAGACGCCATTGTTAGAGAATACTCCAAAGTCAGTGAGGGGGAAATGAGTTTCATTTGGAAAAGAGATCCAGAAATGTTCCTATACTAAACAGTCAATATTCTTATTCTGAGTGCACATACTGTGATATTTTTGTAGCAAAAAATAGAGTTCGCACTATAATAGATACAGGAGCTCTGGTCAAAATAGTTTCTACTAAGTTGATGGCAAAGCCAAAGTAAAAGCTTGATGATGACCATTGAATGGTGTACAGGACCGCTGGAGCAGAAAGCACAGTCTCTGAGGGAGCGTACAGCTTGTTACCTTTGCAGTTTGGGTCCATTTCATTGTAGCTCTGGTGATAGTACTACCCAACAGTAACTACAACCTGCTAATTGGAACTACTTTCCTGCAACATTTTGGGGCTGTCGTTGATATGATGGAGGAGACCTTCAAAATTTTGGGACAACGGATTTCAATTCACTTTACCTCCAGCGGCGTGCCAAAGAACTCAGTGCACATGGGCCATATCAATCTTTCATATAGTGACAGGGTGATTCCAGTTTGCTAGCATCAATTGAAAAGAAAGACTCTGCCCTTCCCCAGCAGATATACAAATATCTATGGCTATCTCTCTGAGCTGCTGGGACTATACATTCCTTCTGGACACCAAGTCATAGTGAACAATGAGTTAGGGGTGGAAGTGCCAGCAGGCTCTATGAGGAGGTCATTGGTCCCTATCAGCAAACGTGGCTTGATCCTCATGTGGCTCCAGGGATTATACTCCCAGGTCATGGAGATATCAAGGTTATGTTGGCAAATCTCCAGAATAAACTAATGCAAATATGCTGACATCATATAGTGGTGTAACTACACTCGACCCCAATTGAGGAGGTCCTTCAGGTTCACAATTTGGTTTGTAAAATGAATACGGACTACCCTTTGAGTCATAGTCGGAATAATGACAGTGTTACCACGGGAGAATTTAATTGGGTTTTTAGAAGAACAAAAAGACCAAGCAATAGCTTTATTTCAGAAGCATAAGGAGATTTTTGCCGTTGATGACCACAATTTAGGGTGTGCTTAGGGGTGGTCCATTGACTGGACACAGGAGATCATCTTCCCATAAATTCTCAGCTGATCTGCCAATCTAGGGAAGCTGAGGAGGTAGTTACCAAGGAAATTGGCAAGCTGCTGTTGCAAGGGATGCTTGAACTATCCAAGAGTCCATGGGCTTCGCCTTTTCTAAATTGTAAAAAGGACAGAACCAACAAGGTGGAGATAGATTACTGGAAGCTCAACAGTATTATAAAGAAGGACTCATATCCCTTACCTCAGAATGATGATGCTTTGGATTGGTTAGGAGGAGCTTGCTACTTCTTAGCAATGGATTTTATATCAGGTTACTGGCAGATTAAATTTTCTGCAGCGGAACAGGAGAAATGCGCCATAATCAACTCCAAAGGTCTTATCCAACTGTCATATATGGCACAAGGGCTGTGTAATGCACCAGCTACGTTCCAACGAGCCATGGGCACTATTCTCAGTGACCTGAAGCTGCTATGTGTCCTCATATACCTTGATGATATCAATGTTTTCTCTTGAACCTTTTCTAAACACCTTGATCATCTAGAAGCAGTATTCTGACAGCTTGCTGAGGAGTAAAACAAAATTAAGCCTCAAAATATAATTACTTCAAGGACTAGTTGGAATCCCTGGGGTTTGTGGTAGAATCCAAGGGGCTGAAGCCACATCTGACCAAGGTGGAGACCATCTGAAAAGGACTACACCAAATAGTAAGCGACATACAGGTATTTTTGGGATTGGTCATCTACTATCAGCGCTTCATCCCTAACTTTAACTGTATTGGGGGCCCAATATTTACATCGTTAAAAAAGGATACCATGTTCAAATGGATGGAACTCCGTCAATACTCCTTTGGCACACTTCAAACAGAACTGATCAGTGCGCTGGTACTATTCTATCTGAACTTCACTAAAGAGTTTATATTCATATGTATGCATCCCTTTCCACTGCCAGGGCGGTCCTTCTCAAAAAGACGATGAAAGGAGGAGCATCCCGTTGCATAATGCAGTCGAATCCTGAACTGCCATGAGCATAATTATACTGTGTCCAAGCGGAAGTGCTTAGTAATAATTTATGCATATAAGCAATTTCATGGTCTACTTGCATGGGGTGAAGTTTAAAGTTGTAACAGATCATGCGTCATTATGTTGGTTGCAGAACCTTAAGGAGCTGAAGGGCGTCTAGCCCAATGGGCTCTCAAACTGCAGGCTTATGACTTTGAGATCCTCCACCAACTGGGAGCAAAACATCAGAGCGCCGACTGCTTATCTAGATTGCTAGCCACTGCCATGATGGCATAACTCAACGATGTAATGTAAGATAAGATGCTCAGCGGAAAGTATAACGACGAACCACCCCAAGTAATAAAGGCGTTAAATGAGATGTGAATGAATACCTTCCAACAGAATGGAGAACTGTACAAGCGTATCATTGAATTTACGGTGAACTTTCCACAACCCTCAGCAAGGCCTGGTATTATTATGAGCGCACATAAGGCAGGCAGACATGGTGGTGTGCGCAAGACAGTGGAACTGTTGCGCACTTAGTATTACTGGGAAAGCATGAACTTCAACGTGCTTGAAACTATTTAATGTTGTCTCCAGTTCCAATTAGAAAAACCGTTCTACAAGAAGACCTCATACCTGTTAGTAAAACCACATTTTTCTTGGCATAAGGTTTCTCTGGATGTACTTGGCAACTATCAATGAGAGCTAACCGGCCAAACTACATTCTAGTAGCTATCAACCACTTGACAAGGTGGGCCAAAAGCGCAAGTGATATGGGATATGTGGTTGGTCATAATGGCCAAGTTCATAAATGAAATGTATTATTCAGAAACATGGCTTCCCTCAGTTCATTCTTACCAATATGAACCAACTTTACCTCACACATACTTCCAAAGTTTAATAAGCTTATGGGCATCAGTGGGGTTCTGAAGACCCCATACCACCCTGAGTCCAATGGAATGATCAAATGGGTCAATGTGACATTGGTAAACATCCTCTGGAAGTTGGTAACCAATAGACCCTCTGATTGGAGTTTCCCCTGACTACCAATGTCTTTGCTTATAACATTAGCTACCATTCCGCCATAAGGAAGAGCCCATTTCAACTATTATATGGGTGACATCCCAAACTTCCAACATTGCTATATTCATGTGTAGAAGATACCAGTGGAATAAATCCCCATCAGTACTTGACAAATTTAGCTGACACATTGATCAAGTTACAAACGGAAGCATACTCTTTCATCTTGGCCAAAAAGATTAAGTATCAGGCCGCCAATCAGTTATGGCATAGCAGATTAGCTCAGTTCTGAGAAGGAGTTATGGTTTGTTCCACGACCAGCATGGGTTTGGGTGGAAACGAAAGTTTTCCAACATTTGTATTGGTCCATTCAAAGTAATTGAGAAAATAGGCTTCAACGCCTACACAATAAAAGACTCAGTTAGTGGTTGAATCATTAATTGTGTGCATGAAGTTCCTTTGAGCATATAAGCAATAGAAGACTTATTGTACAATAAAAAAAGGGGTGATGTTGAGATTTTGATATGACTGGATTATAAGCCTCAAATAGATGCGGCAGATTGGTGATAATCTGCTGACTAGAATAATATTTACTAGTATTTGAGCGCTTTTAAAAGAGTTAATATTAGGACACAATGGATTATTATTGGATTGCCTACAAATAAGGTGATAAGGAAACGCTACATTTGATGAATACTATTTAGATTGCCTCAAACAAAGGTAATAGAGAATTGAAGAATACCATCTAAAAACAGTGAGAATTGGAGGAATAAAATATTCTAAGCTAAGAGAATGGTATTATCTGAAGTCGCTGATATATAAGTGAGATTGGGCAATTGAAAGAGAGGGTTGTTATTAGTTCAGAGAAAGCATAACAGCAAAAAAATCATTGCATTTATGAAAAATAGATAAAAGTGTTGTTGGGGCCTTCTCTCCACTTTTTTTTATATTTTCCAGTGTGATTGGAAGACTGAAGAATCCCATATCATCTGTCCGTTGTTTGTGGGTTCAACCTGTGTGACTTTTATGGCATATCCCACCAGTATTTCCCAAAATTATAATAAACCATTTAGGGTTTATCAACAATTTATTGCTAACTAAATGAAGTAATCAGCATTATTTATCTTTATTTCCATAAATTCTTTTATTAGAGACATCTATATTATATATGAAATTTTATTACTTGAAGAATAAGTCTAAATACTAAAAATCTCTTCACTTGGTCAGGGTTATACCCATTTCCTTATTAATCTAATTTTATCTATTTCAAGAGAGCTTCCACCCCTGAAACATGTGCTGGTCTCAAATAAAAATGCCCCTTAATTTATTTGTTATCTAAGAAGGGCAACTTACCCCTGGTATTTTCATATAATTAAGATCCCCTTCTTGGTGCATCTACTTGTGCAAGCTTTAAAGCTGAGGTATGTAAAAAAACTAGACTGCTTTACGGTTTGTGCTTCCTGATAGAATCTTTTTGAGCCACACCTTGAGCCCTGTGTGGATCTGATACAACAAGACTCCTGGACAATTATTTTTGCTTAAGTGAGTATAGACCATTCTAAGAGTCTGTTTTCTTACTGTTTCCCAGCGTCAAAAGACTGACTTTCTTCTTGAAATTTATAACAAACAAGCTTTTACTAAAATATCTACTACAATATTCCTAATCATTCCTATTCCATTGTATTTTCCATTAGAATATAATTTTAATAAAAGCCTCTAAGAAGCCTATCCTCTTGATTATTGGCTCACTCTCTTCACAACGGTGGATGGTGTAAACTCTTAACAAATTTTGATTACTAAATAACAGTAAATACCAGATAAGTCACTGGCAATAAGAGACACAAAGATTAATATCAGGTTAACTGCTGACTGTGATACTACCTTGAAAAATTGGACCAGTTTGAGTAATTACTTATAGTATTTCTTTTTATGCACTAAGAACAAATTTAAGCACTCTAATGTAGAAGGATAATGCACACTTAATTATCCTTGGAATTACTATTAATATAATTTAGGTTTTTGGTGAAAAAAAGAGTAAAAGTCCAAGGGAATGAGCTTTTTAATTCTTTAGTGTTGATAAGAGATATATAACCTTGGTACTGTTTTAACGTTGTGTGATCCTGGTAAAAATTTACAAAAAAATGTCTAAATAATTAGATGGTGATTTTTTATTAAAATTGGTAAAATATATATTCACCACCCTTTTCTAATTCTACTGCCTATATAGTGTCACGGAAGATAATAAGTATACTGGAGAGTAACTTCTCGCCCTATGGACAGAACTTTATCAGTATAAGAGCACCTTAAATAATGATAAGAAGGAATGAAGATCAGACAATAGAAATAAACCCCCTTTTACTGGCTTTGAAATCCTCAGAAATTTATTGGTCAATTGGGATGGCATCATCTACAATAATTTGGTACTTGTTGACATAGAATTTTCTAATATAAAGATGATGAAGACAATGCCACTGATGGCTATGGAAATCAAACCCTTTTAAACCTTCATGGCGTGAAGTAATTTAAAAATGACTGATTATGGAGAGGCTAACAAACTAAATTAACCTGAGGGAAATAACTAAACATTCTGTCTTATAACTCATAAATGCAATCAACCAATATCAAGAGACAATAGAAATTCTGAAGCAAGGCGCCTCAGAGCAGCGCCCTTATCTTAATCTCTACCTGAGTAGCATATTACCAAGTCAGTTAGTGAAGAAATAACCGGAAGAGATATTTCTGCCCCAGACCCAAAAAGGCACTTAGAAATGGACCGCTAATTATTCTGATGTATGGATGTCCACCTTTATTGAAGCTTGCGGATTGAAGTATAAACAATATGGATACTGCCACCAGGGCGTAAATTAATAAGAAGATTATAAGATGTTTATGAAGCACCTAATTTTTTGCAAAATTACTCACAATTATTTTATTTTTACAATTATCTCATATCATGATTTTATATAAGATTTATAAAAATACTTCAATTTTATTCTTATAAAAATCCTTTACCACAGAATCTAAAGTATATTCTTGTTTTCACTTATGATGGATTTAAGTGAAAAGATTGCCAGTAACCAATATGGGATATAAATAATATACTCTCAGATAGAGCAGAGTTGCTGAGAACGCCATGAAGATGTTAGTCAAGGTTTCCTTTGAGTCTTGTGTTAGACCATCATATATAAGGTATGCTTAAGAGTTTCAACAAGAGTACCGCCAGCAGGGCACTGAACAGCTCCAAAGAGCCATCAATGCTACATTGGGTATCATCTAAAAATATGTACACAGTAAGGATCATCATGTTCCTTTAGAAGGTCGTTTGGTGTCTAATATGTGTGGAAAAGAATCCCTTACACAACAAGTCATCCAACTAAGTTAAGCGAGCAAGGGCTTGCAGAAAATTTTCCCTCACAGCTCAAAGAAAAGAATGTTTTAGGTCGAAATGGACCAAAACAGGGAATTTCATACATTTAAAGTTTCCAATGATAATAAGGGTGACTTGAATGATATGAATGATTTTGTCAGCCAAAAGACCCTGGGAAATTCTTAGTGGAACCCTGAAAATTGGGGTAACACGATTTTGAATACTTCATGGGTAATTAATATGATATCAAGCAGTCAGATTAATCTGACCACGTGGAGGACCCTGGGGCGTCCATTGGATGGTACTTCCCCAGCCACAACTAGGTCCATTCAAGAACCTATGCGGGGACACCCCCTTTTATAGGTTTTGTGGGGGTATCTCAAGGTGCAATAAATTTCTTTAAAGGGGATTGTCTGAAATTTATTAAATTGTTACCTCTTGGGTACATATTGCCAAAAATTAACTCCTCATTCGTCATTCAGTCAAAGTGAAGTAAGGATTATGAGCTTTTGATAGGCTGAATTCGCATATTTTTTTTATTCAGACTGTACCAAGCCATTTTGAACTTATCACTGAATTACCTTCAGCCCATAATACAGTTTAAATACTGACTAGTCAGATATCAAGAGGGTTCATTTTTCTCTTACCTCTGTGGTACTAAAATAAACCATTTAGCTTATAACTGTTTAGTTTTTAGTGCCTATTTATTTTAACTTTTTCATGTGGTTTTAACACCCTGTTTGTTGGAGTTTAGGTTTTATGCACCAGCGAGCTTAATCCTACCCTAAAATCTAACAAGTGGTGCTCACTACAGGGGTAGTACACCACATTAAATTTTCAAAAATGAAGAGCGTTGGGTTGAAAAACCATTGTAACCTCCCCTCTGCTGTTATACCATAACTAGTTGCCCTTGAATAACAACTAGTAAGCGCTTTACAAAGACTTAAAAAGCTCAAAAAGCGCCCAATCAAATGTACCTTTAGGGATAAATTCACCACTGGCAAGGGTAGTATTGCTTCGTTCTTACACGTTTATGAAGCAGCCATGGAAAGGGCGACTGACCACCAGAAGGTCAATAACATCCTTCCTCATTTAAGTCGCTTGGACCAAGAACTTATGGTCCCTTATATGGATACTCTACACACCTGGGCCCAGGTTAAAGATGCTCTTATAGCGGAATTTGAATTCAAACAGAGTTTAATTGGGAAAAGAAAGTTTTTATGCGCTTTAGTATGTATGAAGGTGAATGGAAGACTGCTTTTGCTTACCGATTCTATCTTGCTGCTCAGAGGTTGTCAGCATCTAACATGCTAAACTTGGATGATGTCATCGCAGCTATGTTATCTGAGTTTGCTTCGCAACCTTCTTTAACTCAGAATATCATCTCCCTAAAGTGAACTTTTAAACACATCCGTGACATAAAAGGGGCCTTGTTAGATGTTGCTGAATTGTGTACCTGTGCAATAACCAACGAAGCTGCGATGAACCCCCAGGTTTGGACTATTGAGGAGTGCTCAACTGAAGCCCTAACGGAGGAGATTATGTTGGCCCCTATGTGGATTCATACTCTGAGCCTAGCACTGGCGGTGCAGCTCATACCTGATCTTCCTTTGCCCAGCCAACCTGAGTTTCTCAAACCAGTAAATCAGAGTGCACCATCATCAATGAGGAAATGCTCTCCGCCCTCACCTTGCCACCATGATCAGCTTTTATTATCTAACAAGCCTCTCCAAGTGGTTCATAAGCTTGCTCCTAAGCCTAAACCCCTTTCTAAGGTGACATTCACCCCCACCAACAATGGGTTTAAGGAACAGGTCGCTAAAGCTAAACCACCTGTTTTCCCAAAGCTCACAGCCATTGATCAACCCAAAGTTGGCGGATTTAAATCATCCACCTCTACGATGCTATCTCTTCCAGCCAACTCTAATCCAAAACCTGTAGCTATGAGAAAACCAAACATCTCCCTTTGGTGACAGTTGCTCCCAACAGCCTGGGGCTCAACGAGAAGGCTGCTCAAGCTAAGCCGCCTGCTCCTCCAATGATCATTGCTGCGGATGGGCCCCCAGCTACTAAAGTTATGGCCTCCACCTCTGACTGCTCCTCTAGCATTCACCTAATATATGTGGTAACCCTTTGGATGATGAGTCTGAAGGGGGTTATGAGGACGTTGGCTATTATGTTTTATGAGCCAATGTTGAAGTAGGTATAACAGATCAGCTAAGCCCTGAAGGAGTAGATAAAGCCATGATTCCTCAAAAGACCTACCTTAATCAAGTGTTGGGGTGCCCTAAGGTTATTGATACCTCCAGCGATGCTGACCAGGTTATTGCTTCGCTGATCCGACCCATTCATCATGTTCACACCCTACAGTCCATTAATGATAACTATCCCGAGACTTCTAAAGAGCTTGCCTCTATTCTCCGTCTTAAGGAAGTATTAGATCTCTCCCCAACTTTGGCGGGACCATAACTAAGGTAGAGGTCTTAATTCAAAATGTCTGTGTATAGCTATCTTTGATACTGGATCTCCTGTGAACGTTCTCTCTTTCAAGATGATCAAGAAGATTAAGCTGGCTACCGATCTTGAATGTATGCAGAAGTTTGGAACTGCGGGTTCCAACAACACCTGTGCTATTGGAGCCCACTCCTCCTTGGTTATTCGTATTGGAAAGCTCATATTATCAGCTCCCGCTGTGCACTTAGATAATAACACTTACAATATGCTTATTGTCACACAGTTTATGATTGAGTATGACGGTATAATCAACTTGAAACAGGGTTACCTCTCCCTACTCAGTTATGAAGTTCCTCTACTTTTCGCCAATGAAGAACCCCATAAAAAGAATACTACTGCTTAGCTGAATACCCGCCCTCTCTTTACCTTTATTCTACACGACCTCTGGACTCAACACAAAAATTTTGCCCAAATTGGTGGACGCTTCAGAGGACATTTATTTTTTTGCTTCAGAGGAAACAGTAATTAAGGCTGGTGAACAACGGGTGGTCGCTACCAATATCACTCTACAGATCCCCTGAGACTGCCAGCTTCACATAACAAGCATTTATGGAGTAAGCTCTTTAAACCCCGTATATTGCCAGTTATACTAGACCTCGCCTATTAACGACCCATTAATATCCTATTGGGGAACCTTACCAATAAACCTATCTTTGTAAAAAACATCAAGAGATAGGGTAAGGTTTGCTAATCCCCATCATTGAAATTAATAGGTTTTTTTATTGGGTCAATGTTGGATATGGGTTAACCACTGATCAGATGGTGTGTACTATGCCTAGCATCCACATCTCAAATAACCTAACCCCAGATGAGCTTAAAAAAGTTCATTCTCTAATGGGTACATATAGTGATATTTTCTCACAGGCCAATATGGATTATAGGCATATGAAGGGGTAGAGCCACTCCATTGATTAGTGTTGCTCAGCCTATTTGATCTAGACCGTACCATAAGTTCAAGGTTGAAGAGCAGCAAATGAGGAAAGAAATCAAGCAGATATTAGACACTGGGCTATTAATACCATCTCAAAGCCCTTGGGCGACTACTCTCTTGCTGATCAAAAAAGAATTTAGGTCATTGGGTAGTGATGGACTACTGTAAACTAAATTACCTCACTAAAAAAGACAGCTATCATATTTTCTGCATAGATGATGCCATTGCACAACTCTCCGGCTTAAAATACTTCTCAGCCATGGACTTGGCCAGCGGATGATGGCAAATGGATTTTCTCCCCAAGATCAGGAGAAATATGCTCTCATTTGCAGTGAAGGCTTATATCCAGCCTAACCGCCTACCCCAAGGGCTGTGCAACGCGCCAGCATCCTTACAACGTGCAATGAATCACATTCTATGGGACCTTAAGCTAAGCTGTGTGATCGTCTACCTTGATGACATCACTGTTTTTTCAGCAACGTTCACAGATCATCTCGCTCATTTAAAAAAAAGTCTTTCAGCGCCTGCCGACTTCTAACATCAAGTTGGAACTTTCAAAATGAGCCTTTTTCCAAAAGGAGCTAGATTTCCTCAGACATGCTATTTTCAAGAAGGGATCCAGCCTTTACAAGCTAAGGTTGAAGCGATATCTAAAATGCCTGCACCTAAAAACCTTTGTGACATTCAGGTATTTTTTGGATATGATGGGGTAATAAATCAGTTCATCTTCAGGTTTGCTCATCTTAGTGAGCCTCTTGTTCGACTATTGGCTACAAACACTCCTTTTTAATGGGTGCAGAGCAAGCATCTGTTTTTGAAACGCTGAAGCAACTGTTACAACAACGTCCTATCATACGGCACCAGGATTATAGTAAACCTTTTATTTTGTTTAATGACGCCTAGGACTACGCCGTTGGGGCCATATTAGCCCAACTGGATGAATATGGTGTGGATCATCCTGTATCCTATTTTAGTAAGATTCTATCAAAGGCGAGACGCAACTACAGCGTCACAGAGAAGGAGTGCCTTTCTATTTTTGTAAGCTTTAAGACATTACGTTCCTTTCTTATATGACACTACTTTCACTGTAGTTACTGACCACGCTTCCCTAAAATGGTTACAGAATATGAAGGATCCTACTGGGCAGTTAGCACGATGAGATTTAAAGCTCCAGCATTATGACATGAAGATTGAATATTGTGCTGGAACCCATCACATGAATGTTGCTGGGTTAATTCGTCTGCCCATTCTGCATTTAGATAATAGTAAGGCGGAGAGGTTACATGATCTCTTAGTGACCACCAATGACTGGAAGGATGAGAATGAGCCTGTCCATAAGATTTTAGCCCGGCACTCCTGCAACATCATAGTGGAGAATGGGGAAGTTGTATAAGCAGGTGTGGGCAAAGTGGTTGCCTTATTTACGGCCTTTGGAACGTGTACCTGTTATTATGGAGGCTCACTCAAACCTAGGTCATGGGGGGTAAAGAAAACATATGAGTGGATTAGGGAGAGGTACTGTTGGGAATAAATCGTGGAAGCTATTTTCTAAGTCTTGGATGTCTGCCTGCATATAAGAAGCAATCCAGTTTTAAGACTAAATGCCAATATTAACCCACTACCCCTCAACAACAATACCACACCATCAGTCTAGATGTAGTAGGTCCCGTCCCACAGACTACCAGTGGGAATAATTTATTATAGTAGGTATTAACCACTTTACTAAGTGGGTTGAAGCCGTGGTCCTCCCTGCCCAAACGGCAAAGGCCACTGCAACATTCCTACATCAAAATAGTTTCACTCGCCATGGTTGTCCCAAGTACTACTCGCGATAATGGTAAGAACTTCACCTCCAGAATAATCAAGATCTTGGCTACGTCTATGGGGACCCAACATTTCTTCTTAGTCCCATAAAATCCCTCTACCAATGGAACTGTGGAGAGAGCCAATGGAACTTTGGTTTCCTCCTTTGTAAAATGGCCTCCTCTGATCCACTTCACTGGGATCAATTCCTACCCAGTGCTCTTATGGCATACCAGATTAGTTATCAACATATCCTGAAAATGTCCCCATTCTGTGTTCTGTATGAGTGGGAACCAGGGATACCCGCCCTTTTAGCTGAAGAGGTTTTCTCATTTAAAGTTGAGGAACCTGAAAAAGCCATGAGAAGACTGACTCATTGTATCATTTAGCTTCATTGAGGCTATGACAAACTTAGTTAAAATGTTTACACAAGAAGAATAAGCAGCCTATGATATTTGGGCTCCCCTACCTTCCTTTAAAGTGTTTGACTTGGTCCTATGTTACCATAACCAAATCAACCCAGAAGTAGCAAGCTTGAATCTATTTGCAAGGTCCCTTCACTGTCACCTTCAATAGATGTGATGAGTATTCTATAAAATCTTTTGCTACCAGTGTCACCATGAATTGGGTACATGGCCGCTTCCTATGGCCCTATTCTCCCAAAAGATTCTTGAGGGGGAGTGATGTCAGATAATTGCCCTCATGGCTCCAAGAAAAGAATGTTTTGGGTTGAAATTGGCTAATATGGGGAAATGTCGGATATTTACAAATTTATGATGATAATAAGGGTGATTCAAATGATATGAATGATTTTGTCAGCCAAAAGACCCTAGGAAAAACCTGGTGGAACCCTAAAAATTGGGACAAGATAGATTTAATACTTCATGGGTAATTATTTTGAGATCAAGCAGTCAGATTACTCCAACCATGAGATGGACCCTGGGGCATTATCATATGGTACTCCCCCAGCCACAACTGGTCCATTCAAGAACCTACGCGGGGACACCCCCTTTTATAGGCTTGGTGGGGTCCCCCAAGGTGCAATAATTTCTCTAAAGGGGATTGTTTAAAATTTATTAAATTGTTAACTCATGGGTACATAATGCCAAAAATTAACTCCCCATCCATCATTCAGTCAAAGTGAAGTAAGGTTTATGAGCTTTGATAGGCTGAATTCGCATATTTCCTTATTCAGACTGTACCAAGCCATTTTGAACTTATCATTGAATTACCTTCAGCCCTCAATACAGTTTAAATACTGACTGTTCAGATATTAAGAGGGTTCATTTTTCTCGTACCTCTATGGTACTAAAATAAACCATTTGGCTTATAACTATTTAGTTTTTAGTGCCTATTTATTTTAACTTTTTCATGTGGTTTTTACACCCTGTTTGTTAGAGTTTAGGTTTTATGCACCAGCGAGCTTAATACTACCCTAAGATCCAATAAGGGCCAGTGACTTATTTATAGTAAGACCACACTAATAACCCCAAGAACTGGCTATATATGAAAATTACTATCACCTATAATAATTTTTACATAATAACCAGCATGGTTAAAGCGCAAAACTAAAGTTCCCTTATATGTACACAGTTCGGGCTTAAGTAGTCAGTTGTTTTCAAGTATTGATTTCTTTGAAATTGTATAGAAAGATAAAAAAATGTTTGAAACCAAGATTATCTGTGTATAGGAGGTTAAAGTCAACAATTCTAGGCTTGGATAAGTAATTTGTGTGGCAATTTAAGATATTTGAAGGTACCTTTGAATAATGAGATATTGGTTATATCCTAAAGTACAGTAAAAAGTATATTCAGAAAGTCTGTAGGAAAAGTATTTTTGTTAACAAGATTTTAGAAACTAAAATATGCTAAGCATTTTTTTCATAATACTATAGTATCTTATAAGCTAAGATAAAATGTTATAGAAGAGGAATTGGATCATGTAAGTTATACTATCACTATTATGATAATTACTCCTAAGATAGAGGCTAAAACCAAGATCCTTGCTTAGCAGTCAGTTCTAGTAGGCCTTTTTTTTATAAAAATTCTATAAAATCCTATTACGATGCTTATCTATTGACATAGGACAATGATCTAAGGTTAGAAATTTTCACTTTTATAAATAGAAATTGTCTCACAGAAGTTCTTCCTGCATAAGGGTTTAAAGAATTTAGTAATAGATATATATTGCTTTATACTTTTGCAAAAACTCTGCATATGTGAACTAAGAGGAACTATTGTTACTAGACAACAAAATAGCAATATGGAGATTAATACTCCTCATGAGGATTGTTATAATAAAGATTTAAATATAAGGAGGAATATCTCTACTAGCATAAAAGAATTGCACTACTAAACTTCATTGCAGGTAAGAGCTAATTAGACCCATGTCAGCTTTGCCAGCAATGTTATTTATAGCACTAACATCTCTCCCATAGGCTGTCACAAGATTTTTGTTAACTTCCTTTCGGTGCGCCAGCGCAGATATTCACATGATATTGGTATCATGCTACCTGTCTCGATTTATATGAAGGCACTAAGAATTCATTAACATCTTTATCTTTGGCCATAAACTATTGGTCCTGTTTCTGACATAGATCTTGGCGTAACATTAGTTGATTGAAGCCATAGTTAAAATTCCATTTAGTACTAAAAAAAAGCCATAGTTAAAATGGACTTAAAGTTGTAAGCTAGTGGAGAGTTGAAAAATAAAAATATGGGGCGAAATAGATTACCATTTTGAGTTAAGCAATGTTAATACATAGGGCATGTGGGTACTTGGTGCCTTGTGGGCCTTTGTAGCCCTATAAAATCAGAATCTTTCACTGTCTTCTGGATCGACCACCTGGTTGGCGCCCTAGTTGTTCTGCATCATCCTAATGACCGCAGTGGTGGAAGTCGCGCCTTTTGAAGTTCAGGAAGCAGGGATGGGATTCATGAAGGCATTTTCATCAATTCTTTTGCACGTGTTGCTTCTTGATAGAATCTCATATTGATGCCTTCAGGGTAAGGTTCCATTCATGCTATCTCAAGAGTTGACAAATTGAGGCTCAATTTGGAAGTAAGGATTTTGACTTGATCATTGTCTTGAATCCTAACAATGCTCCCCTAAGATCCTGTCAGAGGGGTTAAAGGACTGAAGAGATTAGTTATGTACTGGATTTACCACTATCCCCTGATTGCCATTGGCAATGGAGTATTTCAAGATCAACTTATGAATGATCTTATAAGGTCTAGATTAAAGAACGTCAGGCTCGTTCTGTCAACCTCCAGGTTGATGAAAAAAATGAGACTGAGGACACCTAATAAAAATTATTAAAGAGGGTCAGTAAAAATTAAATTAGGAATGCTATTCTTTTTGTGGTGGTGACAATGATTTGCATGGATAGGGTTCTCACTGTTAAACCAGAGTTCTTAGGTACAGAGGTATCGAGCAGGGGCTGACCGCTACTTGATAGGTGTGGAGCACGCCCATATAGAGCTTCAAAGAAATACATCTTGATAATTTATTGGTAGCTTAAATGATAAGAAAGCAAGGCGCTGTGTATCAATTCCAGTGAATAGGGTCAGAGGCGGTCATTTTCTGCAAGATAGAAATAAGTGCTCCATTAGCATGTTCAACTGCCCCATTGGTCAATGGGTTTTAAAGGGCGGTACCTAGTTAGGTCCTAAAAGCGAAGTTAGTTCTTAAACTACCAAAAAGTTGAAATTTAACCCATTATCTAAAAGTAGAGTTTGTGGGCATCCATGCTGGACGAAAACAGATCAAATAGGAAATAGCCATGGCTTTAGCAGTGGCATGGGGATAGAAATTGCTTTGAACCATTTGATCAAATGGTATATGGCTAATATGATGTACTTATGGCTAATGCAACCTTGTGGGAAGAGGGCTTACTACATTGATATCAACAACATTAAAAGGACCTGACAAGGGAACAACTGAGTGCTGATATTGGTGACAGGCTCAATCTTTGTTAAGCATGTCATACACGCTTTCAGAACTTCTGAGATAATTTCTACCATTCAGTTTAATAACATCGTTTCTTCAAACATTCATGAATCTTTTTCACTTCCACAAGTTCCACAGTTGTATGCCTTTCTAGGATAACTTTAGTTCAAGAAGAAAGATAGATATAAGGGAGCCAGTTATTATTGACCTTCTTAAACAGCATTCCTTACTTGATCTGAGTATCTCAAAATACTTTTTGGAGCCATTCTTGGTTCTCAGGAGTTACCAACTACCATTATTTTTGCTGACCAATTATATCATACATTCATCCTCCTCAGGAGCAAAGAAGCATTACCATCATCCTATAGAGAGCATCAGAGTTCTGGTGAATTTCTTCTGTGTGGTGAAATACATTGAAATTACAGTTCTGCAGCCTTATGGCACATCTAAACAACCGGCCATCCAGGTCTTTCATTTGTTGCAGCCATAGGAGTGAGGAATGGTCAGTAACAATGGTGAAGTGGGCCATAGAGGTAGGGCCAAATGTGCTTTAATTGCTTACAAAACAGCCAGGCACTCTCGTTCAGTAATGGTAAAGTTTCATTGGGCCTTGCTCAGTGTCTTGCTAAAATAAGATACTAGATGATCAATTTGTTTTTCATCATGCTGTGCTAGAATGGCCCCAACGTCAACATCACCTAAATCCATGAATAGCAAGAAGGGTAAATCAAAATGTGGATGAACTAAAAAAGGGTTTTTTGCATTGAGCAGTCTGTACTACACTAAACGCCTGCTCTTGTTTAGGCCACCACTCGAAGGGCACATTCTTCTGCAGGGTTATACAGAGGCTCAGCTAGGTTAAAACTAAGGGACAAACTGGCAATAATAGCTCACTATGCTTAGAAATACTTGAATATTCCTATGTCTCTGTGGACACGACATCTTTTTAATGGTGTCAACTTTGTCTGAAATGGGCTGGGTAACATCTTTTAAGACCTTGTGTCTGAGTAATTTCATTTCTGATTGAAAGAAAAAGCACTTCAAAGGTATGAATTTTATTAAAGCTTTAATAAGATGATTTAATACATCCGCAAAAGTGTTCCACATGACCTTAAATGTTCATAAAAAGACAATGATATCGTTGAGGTATAAAAGAACACATGATAACTTCAAGTCCACTAGGATCTCATCCATGGCGCGTTGAAAGGTCCCCACCGCATTGCAAAGGCCCTGGGGCATTCTTGTGGATTCAAATAGCCCTTTTTGTTAGCTATGAGCGCACACTTAGCTCATTCTCCAGGGGCGAGCTTCACCTTCCAATATTCACTAACAAGAACCATTGTAGAAAAGTATTGCAACCTGGTGATCAAGTTGAGAGTCATCAATTTGGGGCAAGGGATAACTGTCTTTCTTGGAGATGTAATAAAGCTGGCGGTAGTCCATTACCACATGATGGCTGCCATCCTTCTTACAAAATAACTGAATTTAGAGGCTTATGGACTTTGTGAAGGCACCAATAGCCCAGCTTCAAGTAGTTGCTTGAGCTCTAAAGCCATCTGGACTTCTTCAACACATTTTTTTGGTAATGTTGGGACCAAATGAGGGAGTGTCCTCAGTCTCCACATGATGTAGAACCCCACTCATTTTTCCAAAATAAAAGTAAGAGGTTTATGATATAGGTCTGAGTACTCCTCCAAGAATTCCCTAACCTGTCTCTGTCGTTCACCAGTGATCTTCTTACCAATACAAGTGTCAACTAAAGCCACTAGTTGGGACGATTCCAGACCAAAAATTTCTTAGACTTATAAAGATGTGTACATCACTGACAGACTCTACTTGTAGGAGGCAAAAATAAGCTGCTGGGTATTAGGGCTTACTACCCTAGGTTTGTCAGCAAGGGTAGCCAATAATACTAATTAGGATCCAGCATATTCAGGATCTAAAATTCCCAGACAGGTTAGGATCACCTTGACCGATGGAATACCTAGGCCTTGGATCTCCAGCAGATATCTGGAGGGGATGTTGACTTGAACCTAAGTGTCAACAATAACTTAAGACTTTGGTGGTATAGTGGTCGACTTAAGCAAATAAATTGGCGTGCCTTTGTGGCCATCAGCCGCAGGTGGGGCATCCTTATACAAGAGCATTTCATATGATACTCAATTAATTCATTTCATCTTTCACTCTATAATAGACAAGTTCAAGCTTTGACCTCCATTTTGGCATCATGTGAGGTCTCAATTTAGAAAACCCAATGTCGCAGCAGGGATAGCAATCTCACATCGTAGTGCACCACAGCAGATTAGTCCCTGAGGAACTGAGTCTAGGGGAGTTCATGGCTTGGGTTAACTAGTAAATTGGCGGGTGTATTCATGGAAAGCTTCCCAAAGTGGATATGTAAGGTAGAATAGGCCCCAGTGGACCTAGTACACAACAGTCCAGCTTTGCCAAATTCATGTAATGCGGCAATTCTGGAGCAATCTTATTGCAATTAATCAATTTAGATGAAATGACATTCATAGGGGAACAACTGTTGACAATGGTGTGGACTGGGATTATATGAACTCAAACAGTGACGCAGGTCTTCAGACTCCCAAATTATGAGGTAGCATGAAAGACATAGATTATTAATTAGAAGAAGAGTTTTCAGTATCAGTTTCTATATTATCAATGGGTACTGAAACTTCTTCTGGTATGATAGGACCAAGTTTTGGTAGAGGTCACCGATGGTTATTGAAGCAAAGTAAGGATGTCAGCATGTAATGCCTTGTCCTTCATGCTGACGGCCCTTTTCCCACCTCTTTGGAAAGACTTTTCCAACAAGTCTTGACGCTGTGACAGAAATCTTTGCAGTATGTGCATCAAGGGTCATGGATTTAACTGTTTTTCGACAACATGGAACTGAAGATAGTTTGATACAGAGGTGGTGGCCTTAGTATTCTGAGTCAACGCAGGTATCTTATTAAGGGCTTCCCTAATTTACTAAAAGCAAGTAAAACTATTTTTCTGACTGATCATATGCATTTGAACCTCAGGATAATACCCCAACATAAAAATGACTGAAATTATGACGTCGTCCAAGGTAATGCAGTCAATGCTTACTGAGGGCTGTGTTTAGGCGTATAACTGGCTGGCAAACTCTAAAAAGCTCTCCCATTTGTTCAATTGAAAACCCATATACGCTTGCTTATGTTTAGCAAAACTTTGGTTGCTGCCAAATTCTTGGATAAGGAAGTGCAGACCTGTTCCCATGTTTGGCATTTCTTTTAGATGAAGAGTCTTAATCTCCCAAGCAGTGCTATTCAGTCAGGAGAAAATATATACTTCACTCTCCTGTCAGTCAGTAGCCTCTTCTAAGGAACTCTCATAGGCATATGGGAAGGAGGCAATGCTTTACTGTCTAGAGTAGGTTTTCCTTAAAATTAGAAAAAATTAGTTACAATAGGAGCGGAAAAAGTATTGACACCAGGAGTCAGTACTGGTTTAGAAATTTAGGTTTTTATGTAGTCGTGAGAAGCCTGCTGATCCAGCCATTGCCTCAAACCCTCAAGGTCCTTTTGGATATCATCCCAATTTCAGATTGAGGGGTTAATAAAGGCCTTGTGAGCAACCTGCTCCTTTAATGATTGAATGTTGGCGCTTCAAATAAGAAGCTGGCTCCAAAAATTGGTCAACCATGTGTTAAACCCTTGACTGGTTTGCTCAAAATTGGAATAAATTATCAGTGAGCTTGGTGAAGGTGCTAAGATTATCCATCTCATTTACAAGGCCTCGATTGAGACCCAAAGGTCAAGAGGGAACCCACTCAGAGCTTGCACCCCTGAGACACATTGCGGATTTGATCCCTTAAGATGACGAGGATGTCAAAACTTTCTTTTTTCCAAGTGTCATCTGGATCACCAGGAGTAGGCTCTTCAGGATCAGAGGGCCCTTGAGGCCTATGGGGGACCTTCAGGCCCTTCAGAACCTCATTCCTGTAGGCAATGTAATGAGAGGCTAGCTCCTGATAGTCCTGCTAAAGAGTCTTCACCATGCCTTTGAATTATTTGAGGCGTTGATTCCAGGCAGACATGAGAATCTGTACATCTGATGAAGTAGGTGCTCAAAATAGCTGGAATTTCACTAATAGTGCGAGTTTGTTGTGGGCCTCATTGATTAACTGACATTTATCAACAATGGCTTCCTGATTGTCATGGATGAAGGAGGAGGCCGCATCATAGAAATCAACTTGTGGGAGATCTGGGTTTGGGAAAGCCTTAGTTGTCAGGAGACTTCGTTGTAATGCAACTTATAATGAAGGATGTGATGGATGGTGGGATAGAAGAAATTCCAGAGATAGCGTTTGGTACCCAATGCCAATTCTCCCACTGGCAGTAGAGCCGAGGTATATAGATACTGCATCACAGAAGGCACCAAAGAAGCGGGGGAGTGACTGGAGCAGCCTCTCTCAGAATATATGTCATCTAGTTTTTGCTGGATATTTTAATTAAGGTTCTTATAAAGAATTTGATACTGATCACAGTTAATGGAAGGTAGGATAAACTGGAAAGTGGCCCAAAACTCCAAATTTTCAATTGCATGGGCTTAAATTATATTGCGAGGTACAAATCTATTGTGTGACGCTTCTTGACCAATCAGCAGTTAATTTTTGATTGCTTATATCTTTATTGTCCGTGATAAACGTTTTCACTTGGTCATTTAAGCGTTTCCTGTAGTGAGCACATCTTTTCTCAGCGTAACAGTTCTCTTGACTAATGCCAAAGTTTAAATATGTGTTGAAAGCTATAAACTAGTAGAGAGATTGTAATAAAATTATGGGGCTAATTAATCTACTTTATTGAGTTAGAAAGAAACAATATCTAAAGGGCTTGTTGGGACTTGGATCCTTAGGAAATTCCATGGCCCTATATGATTAGGATCTTTCACTATTTAACAGATCAACCAACTGTCAGCGCCCTCACTGTTTTGCATCATTCTCATGACCGCAAAGGTGGGGGTCAAGCCTCTCAAGGTTCAGGAAGCGCGGAAAGGATTCCTGGAGGCGTTTCTATCTATCCTTGTGCACATGATTCTTCCTGATTAAATCTCATATTGGTGTCATCAGGGTAAGGTTCCATTCGTGCTGTCTCAAAATTTGAAGTATTGAGGCTCATTTGGGAGCAGAAATTTTGACTTGCTTATCATCTTGAATCCCACCAATAGACAAATATGCGTATATAATTATCAATTGAAGTCATAGTGGACTCTTAAAATAGGATCAGTAATTCATATTTTATACCACTTCATTGTGGCTTTGGAGATCTGGCCAGTCAATGGGTTAGTGTGGCATAATAATGGTATATCTCACCAGAATGGTGGCAAATAAGATAGTTTTAGCTTAATATAATAATCAGGGAGCTTGTTGGGATGAGGGGGACATAATACAACCTTTTAATAAAGTTTATGGGAAATTAACGCCCCAAGTGAAGGATATCAAAAGGGTTACTTAAAACAAAAAACTTCAATCAAAGGGGAAAAACCACAAACTAGTGTACCCTTGTTTCTTTACTATTGCAATAATGGAAAACAAAATTAAATGTCTTACCGTAACTTTTTCTCTAAAATAGAATTTAGTAGGAAATCAGGTAAGAATGCTTGGGGAAATTCTCTAAACGCTACTAAGACAAATTTTATACTAATTAGATAATGGGGGATTCTGTGACATTCTGGTTACTTCTTAAATTAAAATTTGATTGTTAAAATTGGTTTGGACCCTGACGTCAGGAGGTTTTGATACAGTTAATTTGGTATTATCACTGACTATATAATCAATCAAACTTTAGATTAAATTTAAATCCCATCATCAGAATTACTTAAATCTTCAATTTGAGCCAAAATCCTGACAAAATCTCTTCTAGATCTTGGCATAGGGGAGGAATGGTTGCAGAAACTGACTGTGTACTTGATTTATCACATTCCCCTGAGCGACTCAGCAAATAAAGTATTCTTTTATTTGTTTATATTAGCTTTGTAAGGTCCTGCAAAAGATATTTCTCATTTATTATCGCATCCATCAAGTCAGTGATGATAGAAAATGACTAAATCACCAGACTGAAAAAGATGAAGAGGAGCATTCTTGTTGGTAAACAGATTATCTCTGGTGGTGGTAGCAGACATTTTTTGGAAGCCAAAGCCTGAAATCAGATAATCTCATTAATGATACTTCTCATAGCAACAACAGGAGGCTTTGGGGAAGATTGATCTAAAATGGCTTGCACTTTAGAGAACAATTTTCATTTATTTTCATGCAAGGCTTGATAAAGGGATATTTTAAAATACAATTACAACTTATTCAATAGGCAAGGATGAAACTAGGTAGATTTGCGCCAATCTAGAGGGTAGATGAGGACATTTTCCAGATGTTGGGATTAGTGTGGCGTTTACTCACTCTACCATTCCTTAGGTAATAGGATGGTAGGGAGTGAAAACACTTGAGTTGACCCCATTAATTTGGTTAACTCATTCACCAGCGGTGTTCAAAATTGTGACCATTATTAGAAAGAATTATGTTAGGGCATCATGCTAGGAGATAATTATATTACAAAGAAATGTGGCGGTAGCTTTTGCCAAAGTGGAAGGTAGGGATATAACTTTATTCTCTTGATATGATGATCAACAGTCAGAATGAGGAATCAATAGCCATTAGATGCTCAAGAGACTGGGACCAAGACATCAATACTTATAGTATGAAAGGGTTCCCAGGGTGGAACCACTGAATGTTGTAGTCGTGGATTGGATTCAGCCTGACTTTCACAGACCAGAAAGGACACTAATTCATTTTGAGTTGAGAAAAGCACTTCCTAGTAACATTAGGACTTGAGCTACTGGTGATTAACCAAATTCCTTCATGTCTAACTTGCAGATATATTTCTATTATACAATCTGTTTAAACTGAAGGTCAAATTTAGGAAAACTATCTTTGTGAAACAAGATTTTAAAGACACCATTCTTGTTCTAAATTTTTGCTGACCTTTTCTCTAACTCTTTTTAGGTAATAGGTGACTAATTTTTTCAATAAGAGATTTGGTAAAAATATCGTAGAGGCAATCTTCCTCATGGTCAGTTAAAGATAGTGTAATAACCTGGGTAAAAAAAGCTTTCATTCTGGTGTATTGACTGGGGAGATGGATAATGGACAAATCGTAGCTTTGGAATTTTATAGCTCATTTGCCAATCTCCCATCAGGATCCTTCATATGTTGAAACCATCACAACAAATCATGGTCAGTGATTATGGTAAGATGGTTCTCCTATAAATTAGTTCAGAAATTCTTGATAGTCAATAGTACCGACAAACATTCTCATTTTGTAACATTTAGTTGCGTTCAGCCTTTGATAGGGTTTTGTTATAATATGCGATGGGATGGTCCATCAGATTTTCGTCATGTTGTGATAATATAACTCCAAAGTCATATCAATATTATAAGTAAAAGTAAAAATTGTTTGTCAAAATCAGGATATTTGAGTACAGAGGAATGAGAGAGCTACACGTAATCAGTTAGATGCCTGTTGCTGATCTTCTTTCCACTGGAAATGGTATTTCTTTCTTAAACATTTATATTAAAAGTTCAAAGGATTCTTTAAAGTGTGAAGTAGATTGGTAATAATTTTACACCATCCCTAGAAAGACTTATACATCGCAAAGGGACTTAGGTGGAGACATCTTGGAAAGACCATAACTTTGTAGTCCATCAAGGATACTCCTGCCTTACCTTATGGACCAATAAATCCATTCCAACTTGAAGAAAGGAACATTTGGATGATTATAACTTCATAAAAGCTTGGCGTAATTGCTATAAACCTCCCATAGGTTTGCCAAGTGAGCAGTAAAAGTTCTTGAGAAACATTTATATTGTCAGGATAAACTAATAAACAAGAGCGTTTAATATTCCTAATAAACCATACATTGCTCTTTGGAAGGTGGTAAGGAAGTTCATAGATCTTATGGCATCTGGGTAGGCTCAAACAACCCTTTGCTAGATGAGTCCATTTTAGCAGTTTTTAAGGTTTAAGTCAATCTGCCAATAAACATGAACAAGGTCCATTATTAAAAAAACTTTGATACTGACATTAAGTGTAAAGAGTACTCTACAAAAAGCAAGGGATAACCATATATTTTTGAGTAATGAAAATCAGTTGGTAATAATCTATGACATCCATCGCTTCCATTTTTATGAATTAGCAAAAGTGGGGATGCTTAAAGGATTTTAAATGATACAAGTATCACAGCTTCCAGTAGTTTTATTAATTACAATGTTATTTGAGCCTCCTTGACCTTAGATTTTTGGTAGGATCAAGATTTGAATAAAGGCGATCTTTGGTTTTGACATGATGAATTACTCCTGACATTTCCCCTAACTACCTGGTCTCAAAAAAAGATATCATTATAATCCATAAGGGAAGGGCTTTTACATTCTGGCTTTCAAGGGACTGAGGCTGCCCCCAATCCCAATTTCAACAGAGTGATGATGTTTAGGGAATTAAACTCTTAGTTTTGTATAAAACCAAAACTACTTAAATTTGCAATTCAAATAGAGATCTTTCATTTGCGATAAGAGCTTGTCAAGGAACTTGGAGTGTCTGAATTTTTTAATTTATTAATATAATTGAGATATATTTCCCATCAGTGAGTCTAAAATTCTAGGACATGTAAACGCTCTTTAATATAATGGTTAGAGTGTCCCTATATCTCTAAAACTTATTTATAGGGATTCTGAATATTGATTCCAGAATCCACAATAGCTTGAGAGCCAAGTGGTATATTAGAGGAATGGAGGTTTAAAAAGGTATCCCATCATCTGCATCTACCGCCTCAGGAGGCAACTTAGCTTTAAGCCCCAGGTTTTCGAGCTCTATTTTACATATAGAGCAGAGATTTTTGATGAGGAAGCTGATTTTTTGGGCCTACTTAGTTTTGATTTGAGATCAGCAAATAGTGGTATCCAAAATCCCAAAAGTGAATTTTTTTGTTTTATGATTAATTATGCAATTGAACTCGCGCATTAGTCCTACACCATAAGCATTTAGTAGTTATTGTTTTATAATGTGATAGTTGAGGCGGTAATCAGGGCTTTCTAAATTGGAGAGGTAAGGCAGAGTAGCTCTGATCAACATAGTACTGGTTACGCGTCATTCCATATTCAGCTTTATTGATCAAGTCAGGAGCCATTTGGATTATCTATATAAGTCAAAAGGATATAACTTTAACTAGAGAGACGGTATCAAAAATAGCCATGACTCTAACCATAAAATGGCTACTTCCACTTGTATCATCAAAGATCTGAATTGAGAATTAACGGCTAATAGACAGACATTAGGAAATTGTAACAATGTGAGTGGGAGATTTTACTCAGATTGGCTTGGAGTGTTTAATTTGTTTGTGAGTCTATTGGTTAATGCTTGGCTCTCACTAAAGGAGCTGACCTCAAAAAATTTTAATTAGGTAACTTTCCTATGATTAAATAAGAGAACGTAAGGTCTTTATTGTCTTGAATAGAAAGAGATACTTCAACTTCAGCAGGAGCAGCTAATATGAAGCAATAAGAGGCCCTATGCATAGTACTAGAAGGTTGAGGCACTTGAGTGTCTTCAGTGAGGGAGCCTCTTTCCCTATGTTGACTTCTTTTGGCTAAGTTAGCAACAGAAGTTTATTATGTGGTTGGTCTTCTTACAATAGTTGCAAAATAACTTGGTTGTAGGAGATCCAGGAGGCGTTACCACTAGCACAAGTTGTTGAGGCTTGTTTTTAAGATGAGGTGAATTAGCAGACTTAAAAAAAGTGGCAGAAAACTACATAATGGCTTCTTTGATATGCAGGAGGGAAACAAGGCAGGGTTTATTACTTTATGATAGGTTAGGATATTGAGCATAGTTTTGAATGTTGGTAAGAGGCGGTGATTGCATCATCCAACTTAGGATAAAGACCTGCAACCCAGGTCTGCGCCCAAAGATTAAATATTTGAAAAAACGTTAATAGATTCTCTTCGGTTAAGGATGATTCCCATAATTGTTGTTTCTGGTGGGATAGTGTTAAGTCACTCCTGAACTTCCAAAATAGAGCAGCTTTGGCATCATTCCAGGTATGATAGGATATCAGATGTGGTACCATTAGATCATGTACTATTCAGCTAAGGTAATTTGGCAGGTGTGGGCCATTAGTTTATAAACTTTAACCCATATTACTTTTAAAGCAATTTAAGAAGAAAAAATTTCTTCCACAGGGACGTACTTACCCTTGAAGGAGGTTTAAACATGTTACTTGGAGGCTTTAGAGGCTAATTAACATGAACAAACACCAGGGGCGCTCCTTCAGCTAAAGAGGAAATGGCATCCTGAGAATATTTATGAGTATGGAGAACATACTGTTGCTCTGAATGTCATTTACATCCTTAAAAACTAAATCTACTCGCTCATGGGTGGACCAAAGGGCTATTTTAATGGTGAAGAGCTGGGTCAGCTTATTGATTTCATTCTTTAAACTGGCAATCATGTCTTAAAGTTTGAGTTGATGTTGTTCAATGATGATAATTCTTTGTTACAATACTTGTGCTATGGAGGATAGGACACCAAAAATTTAAGTCATCAAGATGAGCGCCTAAAGAAAATTCATAGGGGAATTTACCCAATATTAGGTGAGTTGTGCTTCATGAGCTAATCGTCCTAATTGGACATTGAGATTTTTGATTTGTTGATTATTGATTGGAGTTAATCATAAGGAATTTTCAGATCAGCACTAGACCTAAGAGGGCCATGAGGCCCCAGTGGATCAGAGGTTCCAGTAGACATCAACAGCCAGGCAGTCCATTGTGACCAGGTACTCTGTGTTCGCCAGACACTCCAGGAAGACCAGCTTCACCAGCTTCCATGTGGTCCAGAGGAACGATTATTGTCCCGGGTATCTCAAAAACATAAATTAACTCTTAAAAAGGTAGTGGGTTTCATCCACTGAAGACTTCAAGTTCGTTTAGGTTTGTACTCCTGTAGTATGATCTCCAATCTGGTTATTTATTACGACTTCTAATTCTCTGAATTAATTTAAGAGCTCCAAGTGTATGAATCTCATGCTTTATTTGCCAAGACGTGTTAGCTTAGCCTGCATCTCATCAATAAGTTGCCAATCTTCCAATATGGTACTTCTATTCTCACTACCAAAGATAGAGGCAGAATGGTAAGAGTGGAGGAGTTGTGAATGCAAATTATCCAATAACTGTAAATGTTGAAGAAGTTCCTGTTTATGGAACCCAGCTACTTGTAATAGATGTTACAGTGTGAGATGCACATTTTGATTCAAATAGCACTCCAAACATCCTTCCTCAACCTGAAATTTTTCCTGAGAGGATCTGGTGGTTGAGACCATCATAGGTGCCAGTACTGCGTGGGCTCATCTTCTATTTTCTCGTCCTCCTGGGACAAAGGCCCCAGAAAGGAGGAGCTGGAGGGCTTCAGCGAAGTCCTAGTTTTGTAATTGATGCTGCTCAACAGAAGAAATGGGACATGCATTTCCATAGTCATGGGTGATAAAAGGTTGCAAGTCTTTGACAATTCTTCTATGTGCATATTGACCCCACACTCACTGAGTCGAGCGGTGTATGATTTGAAGAGCTGTCTGACACCAAATCATATTGTTCATTGTAGTTATAATTTCTCCAGGGACTTGGGGTGACCTGGCAGGGAGCAGCAATATTGTCAGGAAGTGGGGATTTAATCCAATTGTCCAATTTAGTTCAGGGCAACTAAATCCCCAAGTGAGGGATAATTAAATATTAACTTTTAAAAAAGACTTCAATAAAAAAACTACTTGACTGGTATATTCTTGTTTTTTTCACTATTATAATAGTGGCAACAAAAACAAATGGCAAAAAACTTAAAGTTTATTTTCTCTCAAACAGAATTATATAGGAAATTAGGTAAGAATTCTTGAGGAACTTCTAAAAGAGCTTACAAGCCAAAATCTTTCCCAATTTGCTATTTGAGGATTCAGCGACATTCTAGCTCCTCTTTTTTTAAGAGTTTAATTGCTTAGATTGGGTTTGGACCTTAACTTCAGAGGTTTTGATACAGTTAATCATTGTTTATCCAAACATTTTTTTGTTGACCAAGCCTTAAGATTGAGTTCACATCCTTTCATCATATTTACTCAAATTTACAATGCAAGCCAGAATCCATATAAGAGTTTACATTAATTTCACCTGTTTTCATCAACTTTTCTCTTTAGTATTTTATCAAAGACAAATATCTATATTTTAGCACTAGTGGTGCTTTCCCAAAAGGGGAGCTGCCACACATCTTTATTTGCAAATGAGCCAAACAAAGATATTATCATATATAAAAAACCTAATAAGCACCACAGCTATCAGATTAGGAAGCTATATCAGAATGTGAGGAAGATTTGGAGAAATTTTTGTCTGGCGCCTGCTTTAGCTGGCGGACCATGCTAACCAACATAGGGGTTGGGGCATCAGCGGCGTGTGTCATAAGCAGGTATAATTATTGGTTATCTTTGTTAATGAGGCAAACAGTGTCCATTACTTCAACGTATTGAGCAAGTTTATGTTCAGTGAAAGTGATGAGAGCATGCAAACTAGTGAATGATTTGATGCGCTGGCAGGTTTTGGGATAATTGGGGTCAAAAAGAGAAGTTTTTGCTGCATTTTTGTAAGCACGGCTCTCATCAAATGCTCACTCCTGAATTTCATAATTAGCATCTTCCTCAAAAATATGGGGAAAAATTGGAGATAGGGATGCCCTCAACAAGAGACTCCATCGCCCCATAATAATTCTGACGAAGTAGGGTGTTGTCAGGGGGAAGCTGCAGCCTCAATTGCCATTTTATTAATATTTTTAATAGACTGTAAAACTGTCCAAGGGCATAAATGGTGGGGATTGAAAATGGGAGGGTCAACAAAGAACTCCTCCAAAGCTAAATCTGGCTTCACATGGTACGGCTGATTCTCTTCATCAATCATTTAAGAGCCTCAAATGGATTAAATTCAGCCAGTGCTGGGCCATCCACTAGAATTGGGGCAGTGGCAGGAGCTGATTGGCCACATGCTGTCAACCATTGAAGCTCAGCTGAAACTGGTTCAACCATTGACTCAGGATTCTGTAATCTAATTAAAATACTATTAAATTTTTTAGATCTTTGTAAAATTGAGCACCGCTTTGGAAGCAGCGCCAAATTTGCCTAAGATTGGGGCAGAAGGATCAAAACCCGTACAAAAATTGGGGCAAAGCAGCCACCATCCCAACGCTTGAGGGAAGAATGGTGGAATCACTGAAGGTGGAAACCATGGGGCACTTGTGCTTTGAGTGGTCAAGCTTGAGGCACATGGGGCAAATGGCGCAGCCATTTTCAATGCGCGCCCAGAACAGGTGATTAGGGTGGGTCTGATCACCGTGTAAGGGGGAATCTTGAGGTGAGTTTTGTTATGAAATGGATGGACTGTCACAAAGGCATGAGGCTCTGCTAAATGATCTGCCCAATTGGGAACCACAAACTGCAACATGGGGTCTGCACCGTAAATGGCCAAACCCTTCATGAGCTCATGGTGGAGGCTTTTTGGGGAAAGATGGGAGGGCAACCTGGCAAACTAGACCACCAAAGTGGCCCCTTCCAGGTGCTGGGGTCAAATGGTGGGTAAGTTGATTTCTTTAAAAATAAATTGCAGCTTGGCTGCTGCAGCTGCATCAGCTTCAAAGCGGAAGCCAAGGTCAAAGTACCCCTTAAAGGGGTGGAAGTTGATATAGCTGGCAGGTTTAAAAATTGCCGTGGCCATCTAAATGATGGCCACACTCACATATGGGAAGAGAGTCCCATATTTGACCTGGAGGCCAAACACAAATTGCTCTAAGGGAGCATAAATGGGTGCCAGAGCACTGCTTGGGAGCTTGCAAGGTGGTGGGCAAAGTCCCAAGGGGGAATGTAACACAGTATCATTGGAAGGGCTAGCAGAGCAAGCCCATGCACACTTTGGTGGTGGCTAAAAGAATCCAGATGGCGGCGCACCACCTCCCCAAGCTGGGGCAGCAGGTGTCAAGTGCATTGACATTGGTAAGATTTAGCTCAATTGAGAGGTCGGTTTTTGTATTTGTTTTTAAAAAAATATGAATTTGGCTTTAATTTAGTTATCAAAGCAAAAAAAGAGATAAAGTCAAAGAAGTCAATGTATAATAAAAATAGAAAACTATAGATGGAGAGAAAAGGCACGTGTAAAAATTCTCTGAAAATTTTTCTAATATCTGATTTTATGACTATATTATACCCTTCTGTCATACATTCTTACTGTACCTACTATATAGGTTACTTTTCCTTGTACTATCAAGGCAATATTCACAGAGGTGTTTGGGATTTTACAGAATGTGAATTAAGGTTAAATATTTCTCTAGTTCTTTGAGGCTGTGACCACCAAAAAAAGTTAATGTAAATTCATCCATTAATCGCTAATGGCAGTGATTTGTACTTCAGAACTAATTCTACCTATTTCATACTTACATGATTTTTTTGAAATCTATATGAATTATGAATATAGTTAGTACTCATATTTATAATTTTCCTAATTAATCAATTTTGGCTTGGGTAAAATACTACAATTTTTATATACAAACAAGAATTTAAATGCAATTTAAAACCTAACAACATATTTACTTTTTAGCCAATAACTTTTCTCTCTCGTTGCAATCTTTTTGCAACCCATTCAATTCAAGTCTGAATCTAGTTTGATAATCTCACAGAGGAGATTAGTCTGCGCCCATGTCAGGGAGCAGTTGGGCAAGTAAGGTAAGAGGAGCAGGTGGGAGGCCCGCGGCCTCAAACATTTGAAAACGCCCCATAGAAACTGGCAGAATAGAAATTATTTTTAAAAAACTGGCGGTCACTATTTCCCCAAAAATCCTCACTTGGCAAGCACGATGCAACCAGTACATCAACACGCCGCACTCCCAACCACTTTTGTCAGTGGAATATGGAGTCCACATTTTTCTGGACATCCAATAAATGGCTTTATGGGAAAAATTTTGTATGGATGTGCACACTTTTTTCCTAACCGCGGTGTATGTTGCACCTCACTCCATATCACGCGGTTGGCTGGACCTAGGTTTCAAAAACAAGGAGGCAGCAGAAAAGGCTACTGCAGTGTGCATAGTGATCAACCTCCCCAAAGGGCAACAGGTCATCAAAACCAAATGCACCAGATGGACAAAATCTAACCAAATTTTCTTCACGTTTGACTTTTTGCCTACTACAGTAAAACGTGACATTTTGGAGCAACACCTGAAAGATGGTCTCACCATCTACGGCGAAATAGAATCTTTCAAAATGCAATGCTTTATGCTGATGCCACACCTGTGCACTGGCAAAGCCATCGCAGTTCTGACCCCAACTGAGGAAATCACAAAGGACCTAACCCAGATCCCGCACTCCACTTTTATTAATATTAAAGGGCATACCACCCACCCCTTCTGGGTAACCGTGGACAGCGCGCCCCCCATCTGCACCCACTGTGATGTGTTCGGCCATAAGGCACAAGCATGCCCCACCAAGGAGGGCGTCACATTCCAAGAGCACCCCTCAGCGGCCATGGCCAGCGGAGAGGCGCACTATGAACCAACCATAGCACCAAAGAGGCTTTTCCGTGGGGAGCACAAGGTTGCTACCTACTGGTAAAGCCTATTTCCCCGCAAGAGTGGAAGAAGGCCAAGCAGGCCCACAGGGCCATGGCCAAGGAAGCGGCCAAAGTCACCACCGCTATCCCACACTCCCAACGCCAGGAGGACATTGAAACCTTTGCAGTGGAAGCATATTGGGAATCCATCAACCAATCAGATTGGGAAGCCCATGCAAATTGGGCCACCCAATCTGAGGATCTGATTGGGGACTTAATCTCACCCAATTGTTGCAACCAAGCTCCAGTTGAAACTGACTTGGGGCCCATCCTACCAAAAAAATTTCTTAACCCACTCAACAGTGCACCAAACTCATCTGCACCACAAAAAATTCGTCTGATTTCGGGAAAAAAAGTGAAGGCAAAAGCCAACGCGAACCTTTCTTCTAAAATCAACAAAACTACTGATAGCGTTGCTGTAAACACCCGCACTGCCATGAAGGCCTGTGGGGATCTAGAGGAGGCTAGTGGGAATGGGTGCCCACCCCCTCATACCTAAGGTGCAATGGGGGAAACCTTCACTTTAGGGACATTGAATATTGCTGGACTCAAGGCCTCACCATCCTGGGCTAGGAAACTGAGTTTTTTACAACAAAATTTACCCGTGGATATCCTGGCCATCCAGGAGTCCCACTGTCTGCGAGGTTCTGAGGAGGCTTGGAAAACCATGCTCCTCCCATCCCTATCCTTTTGGTCAGAGCACTGTGGGGTGCTAATTCAGAAAAATAATTTTTTCAAATTTTATCATCAGAAACCTTCCTCAATGGCCAAATCCTCATTGTCACTTTCTCGTGGGCTGACATGGTGCACGCTATCATCAACACATATGCCCCAAATGGTGCACGAGAGCGTCAGGAATTTTTCTCATTGGTCAAATCCCTCCCGCTACCCCCAGACCCTTTTGTAGTTGGCAACATGAACTGTTGGCTAAACACTCCAACAGACCGGTGGCCTTCCTCCTCCCATGCCCCAGGGTCATGTTGAACTTCGCGTTCTAAAGGCCACCCTTGGGTTAATGGATGTGCTGCCACAGCAAGCCCCGTTACTCAAGAACATGATGTGCCCCCACGTCCACAACGGCCAATTAAGGTCCATGTCCCGCATTGACCTTATCCTTATGCCAGCGAAATTCCAACCCCACATATCCCACTTTAAAACAACAAAAATGGAATTCTCCAACCACTGACTGGTCTCGATAACCTACCACCTACCTGTCAAAGTGGCTAAGGCCCCACATTGGTGCAAAATCCCCCCCAAACTCGCGTCACCAGGATTTTCCACTTGGGTGGAATCAGCAACTTTAGCAAAGAGTTTGTTGCACCGTTTTGTGCGGACCTATTTCCACATGGGCAACCTTCAAAGAGGATACCATCCGCCACTCTCGCCACCTCTCCTCCAGATGCTCATGAGCCACATTGGCTGTCATTTTGCGCACTCTGGCAGAGTTGGCACACCTGGAGTCTAACATCCCAGCTACAGGATACAGCTCTGCATGGGGTTGGAAGTGGGTGGAGGCAGCTTCTCACATCAACGCGCTTGAAAGGCAACACAAACATTGTGTTTGTGTTCAGTACAGGGCAAATGCATCACAAAAGGCGACAAGTGCACCGCATATTTTTTAAAAAAATTTCGCACCACGCCAGAGCGTGGCCTGCACACAGGTGCAATGATCGGATAATTCTATTGCGGATACACCAACTGAAGTGGCAATTGAAACACAGAAGCATTACTCTGAGTTGTACCAATCTGGTCCAATTCAGCCAGCCAAAGTGGTGGAATTTCTCAACCGAGCCCAGATCTGCACTGTTTCCTGATATTTAGAAATAATGAATTTGATTACTCCAAATGAATTATGGACAGCCATCCGTGGTGCACCAAACTGAAAATGCCCAGGCCCGGATGGCATTCCATATGAATTCTACAAAAAGTACTTTAAATATATATCCCCACTACTGCTTGCCTAACTTAACCAGAGCCTTTTGGAAATGCACCTCCTGCCAGGAGGACAAGAGGCCTTCACCGTCACACTCTTCAAGAAAGGGGACAAGCTAAACTTAGCCAACTGGCGCCCAATTTCTTAAACTAACATGGATACAAAAATTTTAACAAAAAGCATGGCTAACCGTTTAGGGATTGTAGCATCTGCCAGCATCTCCCCAGAACAACTTCAGTTTCATACCCAAAAGGTCGATTTGGGACAACGTACACTCTGTGGCCAATGTATGCCAGTCCAAAGCCTCTGGGGCACTTGTATTCTTGGACCAACAGAAGGCCTATGATAGAGTAAACTGGGAGTACCTCAGGGCCTGCCTCCATCAATTCTGCTTACCCCCTCGCTTCATCAACTGGGTGATGCTGCTCACGGAATCTGCAACAATGGCAGTACATGGCCCTGGCTTCCTAACGGAAGTAGTCCGCCCTCAAAGGGGCTTGCGACAAGGGGACCCCCTTAGCCCACTCTTATACAACTTCAGCCTTGACCCACTACTTCGAAATGTGAATGCCCAACTCACTGGGGTCCATGAGCCAGGCCAAGCCCCAGTCAAGATGATGGCGTTTGCAGATGACTGCGTGGTTGGGGTGTCTAATAATAAAAAAGATGCACGCGCACTTGAAGATCTCATCTAGGAGTATTCGCAGGTAAGTAACGCTGCACTGAACGCCTCCAAAACCGAAATCATCCTCCTTGGTCAGTCTCAAAACTGCTGGGCCCCAGCAACCAGTGCCCAGCCCGGCCCATCTGCTTGCACATGTGCTCGCCCTCCCAGCTCACCCCACACCGCCACATTGGTGCTCCCCTTCATGCCACGCCCTACCATAGGACCAGTACGCCATCTGGGCGTGTGGTTGGAGGCAGGCGGATATGCATCAGCAGTAATGGAGAGTCATATTCTAGACAACGTGACGAAGCGTATCGCCTCCCTCAGAGCCCACCCTACTTCCCTTACCGGCAGGGTTGTTTTAGCCACTCTATGCTCCTCTCCAAAGTCTGGTTTGGAGCCACGCCATCCCCTTCTCCCCAAGCTTTTTCAAATCCTTGTATGCCCTGCTGCAAGGATGGCTTTGGTCAGGCCGCCCTCCACCAGTACGGCTAGAGGTCATGTTTGGCCCTTATCATTATGGTGGCATGGGACTGCTTGACTTCAGAGCCCATGCAGCCAAGATCTTGGGTACCTGGATTGCAGCCGTCACCGCCCCTACACTCCCCTCCCAACACTGGTCCTGCGCGGCCCACTCCAGCTTCTCCCACGCCTTGGGCCTCAACAATCCATCGAACCCCCACTCCCTGATGAAATACCTGGCTTCACACCCATCGGCCACAGGTCCTCACGGTACTAAAGCCCACTACAAACGAATCCTCCTCTCCACGCGGAGCGCTGAGTGGAGAATTTGTATTAGTGGACACACAGCCCAGAGAGGCCGCCCCTCTCCTCAGTTCACACAAGAGGTACAGGGGCTACCCATCCAGGATGGCGTGATCCCCACACGGCCCCATGTCCTATCCAGGGTGGACTACCTGGACATGATGGACATCCCTTACTCCATTGAGACCCAAAAGACTATCTGGAAATACGCACACCATCCTCTGTTGCAGCCTCAAATCCGCTCCCATGTGTGGCGCTGCCTGAGGCGGGTGTACTGTACAGATGAGCAATCAAATGCTTTACACTCATCCTGCATCATGTGTGGCCAGTATGGAACGCTGTTTCACCGCCTGGAGAAGTGCCCTACCTCTAAAGTGATATGGCGCGAAGTTCAACGTCTGCTGGGCCAGAATCAAACACATACCTTCAGTCTGTCAAGAGATATGTTTGATTTATCAATGGCCCCCCCTTCCACCCTCCCTCCATGCTCTGGTAGTTGCAATCACCATGTGGACCATCCACACGATTGTCTTGGATGCCATCGCAGGCTCCACCCTCACCCTCCCAGAAGCTGTCCACAAATTCTGGTCTCATTTGGTGGACCACTTTCAAGCGTGGATGTTTGGATACTTCCCACCGCGCCGCTAACAGCTGGTCTCCTCCTGGTTCCCAGTTTGGTTCATCAAATCAGACCCCTTCCTCCACACGTGTTCAATTGTGGCTACGGCCCCTTCACACGTTCCCTCCCCCTCCCCATAAGTGGCGTTCCCGCTGGCAACAAGAGATAGCATCGCTTCTCTGGGGTGCCTTCCCTGTTACTAAGTGTTGTCTCTTTTAGGTCAATTTTGGAAGTGTCCATCCCATGGTCAGCCTTCCCTGCAATAAATTTAAAATTACTTTTTAGCCAATAAGGGCTAATAAAAAGTGTTTTAATAAGGTTCTGTACCAAATTAACCATAAGGAGGTGTCAGAGGTACCCCATAGAACTCATTTTAAATTAGTTTATTAAATACCTTTAGTTTAATGCAATGTTGCCTTTGTCTGCAGTCAATATTGCTTACATAAGGTTTTTAATCTTTTAAATGAAATAATTCTGAGGAGTGATAAGATCTAGTTCTGGCTATGACTCTGTCTGTTCATCAAGAAATTGATAAAGAATATCTAGACTCAGGTTGCTGTATAGGTTCCATAAGATCTGTAGGTCATAATAAACATAGGTGGAACACCTTTATACTAAGCTCATTATTTCATAGAAAATGTAAGTTCCCCAGTTAGGCGGTAGTTCTATAAGAATGGCCTATTAAGTGCTTTATGGTTTAATCTAATACTCTATATGTGATTTCTTTTTTTTAGTACTAGATGGTCAGTCTATATGTGATTTCCTATTAACAAATGCTAGTCTATAATCAACTTTTCTAGAGTTCAAATAGAAAGTAATTATATGGCAGTTGCCTTAAAACTTTTGTGTTAAAGGATGCATATAATTTATTGTATATTCACCTATTTGGAGTGGACTTTGGTTTATGCTAATTTTATTTATTGACTACCTAATGAGGAAGAAGGTCCTGGTTTGGAAAGAATAAAAAGCCTTATATATCAACTTTTATAAAATTATAAATGTATTTCTAAAAAAGTTACCAAATATAGATTACCTACAAAACCTATAAAAGTTATTTTCTTACAAAGATAGGGTTTATTTCATAAGATATTAATCCAAAATATCAATTATTTAAAAAACATTTATGACTGATATCCATAGAAGAGCTATATTCAGAGGTTTTTTTTGAGTTAAAAAAACTTTATATTTAGGAAACAACGTGTAATACTTAGACTTATTTTGTCCAACCATATCTATAAAATTTTATGGTGTTTCTTTTTAAAATATAATTACATTAAGAAACAATGAGTTAACTGACTTATTAAATGATATATAGTTTAGAGTGGTCCTCAGTCTGAAAGCAAAGGAACTTAGGCACTGACTTAATTTAGATAGTCATTACATGCTTTTCTTTCCCGTAACAATCACTTTACTTACTACAATTTGATTCAAACAGCAATTTTGATAATCACACAGAAGAGATGGGCGATTTTAATAAATCTAATACAACCTGGGCGAGCGTCACATCAAGAGGTGTGCAAAATGGCGCACCCAAGGGCAAGAAACGCCCTGGAAGGGGACTAGGAACCCAAGCTTTCTAAGAAACCACAAACTCAAACACTGTCCGGGTTTATGGTATTTACTATAAATCAAGATCAATACATGTACATCCATTATAACCAACCCCTTTCAAAGGTGGAACATGGGCTTCAACTCTTCCTTGGGGATTAGTCCCCGACCCTGTGGGAGAAAACATGCGAGGCACAGCCCTCCCTTTTCCCCACGCAGTATTTGTCACCACCAACAACATGAGCTGCAGCTGGATCAACATTGGTTTCAAAACAGCTGAAGAAGCAGATGCTGCAGCAAAAGTCTGCATCAAAATTGCCCTTCCCAAGGGCAAAAGAATAGTGCGCACCATGAGCACCAGATGGAACAAAGCAAAAACTTTGTTCATCTCCTTCAACTCGCTCCCTACCAACCTTCCCTGTAAGGTAATCAAAGAGGAGCTCTGCAAAGGGCTTGGAGCCTATGGAGAAATAGTGCAAATCAAACTACAATAAATTCGCCTGATGCCAACCCTGTGCACAGGCAAAGCTATCACCATGATTAACCCATTCCCTGAAGTGAAAGATGACTTATCAAGAATCCCCTTCACAGCAGAGTTTCAATTTGTGGATAGGGGACAGTCATCTGCATTCCAAGTTACACTGGAACGTGCACCGCCTATATGCAACCACTGCGATTCATTGGGCCACAAGGAACATGCATGTCCTGTGAAGGAGGGCTTAATGGAAGAATATTACTGTGAGAAGCCATGGACAAAACTAATGAAAGCTTCGCTAGATTGACCGACGGCCATCACCCATTCCACTGGGGTGAGGCTGGGCTTTGCTCCATCGTGGACCCAGTTACACATAAACAATGCAAAGTGACACATTAATCCTGCAAGCGGGCAGCGGCTGAGGTGGCAGCGCATGCAGAATCATCCATTGACCCCAGACAAATTCAAGAGGACATAGTGGATATACACCAAGCCAACCAATCAGAACAATATGCCCAGGTTTAAAAATTTTCACAGCCCTCAACTGAGTCACCAAGCGACATCAATCATGCACACTTTGAGGAACAATTCAGCTGCAATATGGGCAAAAATGCGGTGCCCAATTATCCAAATTTGAACCCCAAAATCACAGAATCCAATCAGCACCCTGCATTGAACCATTATGAGACACGCACGAGAAAAGATAACACAAATTCAAAAAACTGCAATTCCCGCAAAAAATTGGGTCAGATCAAGGGAACTGACATTGTCACTGAGAGAGTTGGAGTACAGACGCGGAGCATGGCCAAAATGAGCCGCGGTGGGTTAGGGCCAGAGGGCCCTCCCAACCACTCCTGAGGCGCTGCGGGCACCTCAGCATCGATAGGGACGCTAAACATCGTGGGAGACAGGGCTCAAACGTCCCAAGCCAAAAAGCTGGACTTCCTGCAAAAACCCCTTGTAGACATCTTGGCCATCCAAGAAACCCACTGTCTACAGGGGAAGAAGGATCCTGGTCAGCCAGGGTCTCACCATCACAATTGGTGTAGATGTCTCACTGTGAGGTGATCATCCAAAATGACAAAAAATTAAAAATTACAAACTCCTCATCATACCTATATGGCTGCGTCCTGGTAGCAACAATCACATGCCAAGAGGAAAAAATCTCGATAGCATGCATCTATGCACCGTGCACTGCAGCCAAGAGAAAACAATTCCTTGAAACTGTTCCAAATTTCACCCTCCCACCAGATACCATCCTGATGGGCGACTTTAACTGCTGGGATAACCCTGACATGGACTGATGGCCTAACACCAGGGGATACCCACCGGGGCACATCAAATTCCGCACAATGAAGGCATCCCTTGGCCTACAGGATGCCCTCCCCCCAGATCACCACTCCTTCCCCACATGACATGGCCCAAATATGCGAGGAAGCTCATATCAATGAGCCGCATTGATCACATCCTCATTCTGCAATCCCACCAATCAAGCATCTCCAAATTTACAACAAAAAATCAATTTTTCCTACCACCAACTCATTTCAGTGCAGCTCTCACCAACCCAAACCCAAGCACAGGCGTCACCCTGGAGGAAGCTACACCCAGAAAACATAAAATTGCCCAAAATATATGACTGGGTCAAACATGAGGCCATGAACCCAGAATTCACAGCCCCATTCACTTCAGATCCCATTATAACCTGGGCAAATTTCAAAATGGAACTAATCAACAAAACTTGACATCTCGCATCACATAAGTACACCGCTGACACAGCCACAATCAGGCGTAACTTGGAGGAACTGGACCACCTTGAGCTAAACACCCCAAGATCCAGTTATAGCCCCAACTGGGGATGCAAATGGGCAGAAATATCCGCCCGCCTAAACACCCTCATCTTTAGCACTAACACAGAATCAAAGTATCAAACAAAGGTAAGTTCATAAAGGAAGGCGAAACATGTTTAACATATTTCTTCCATTAACTCCACTCCCGCGGCAACCATCCAATGCGCACAGGTCTGCAAGGCCGATGGCACCGTGGCAACTGACCCTGAGGAGGTCAAGGAGGAAGTACACCATTATTACACCGAATTATACCACAATACGCCAACCAACCCACAAAAAATCACAGAATTTATAAATACTGTTAGAATACAAAGCACACTGTCAGACTAAAATATACTAAATCTAATGACATGGGAAGAGCTTTTAGATACAATCCGTGCTGCACCATGTAGGAAATGCTCAGGGCCTGATGGGATACCTTACAAAATTTACGAAAAATATATTAAGCAAATTGCCCCCTCCTCTTGGCATTTATGAACCAGTGCTTGCTGGAAACACGCCTCCTACCTGGTGGCCATGAATCATATGTCATAACCCTGTATAAGAAGGGTGACAAATTGGACCTGGCTAACTGGCGTCCAATTTGCACTCTCTACCACTGATAAAAAAATTCTAACAAAAATTTTAGCAGCCAGATTAGGCGCAATAGCCTCTAACGTCCTGTCACCCAACCAGTTTGGGTTTATACCAGGGCGCTCAATCTGGAACAACATACACCCTATTGCAAGCATATGTCAGTCCAAAGCAACTGGAGCCCTGGTCTTCTTAGACCAGGAAAAGGCATACAACTGCATCAGTTGGCCATACCTAAAGGAATGCCTACACGCTTTTAAACTCCCACCCAGATTCTTAAACTGGGTGATGCTCCTCACAGAATCCGCAACCATGGCTGTATGCGGCCCTGGCTTCCTAACTAACAGGATCACACCACACAGAGGGCTTAAACAAGGGGACCCCCTCAGCCCACTGCTGTATAATTATTAGTTTTGATCCACTCCTCCGCATAACTGACTCACGCCTCATGGGCATAACTGCACAAGGCCAGCCAACAGTCAAGATCTGCCCTTTGCAGATGACTGCGTGGCAGGTATAGCTAACAACAATGATGCCCAACTTCTGGAACGCACCCTAGAGGAATACTCCATGGTGAGCAATGCATCGCTCAACAAAAGGAAAACAGAAATAATTCTATTAGGCAAGTACACTAACAACTGGGCTACAACACCAGAACCTTACACCCTCATACGAAGGAAAAACCCACTCATCTTACCCTTTGCATCATCTCCCACCACCACTCATGTCCACCACCTTGGGATATGGCTGGAAACAGGAGGATATGCCAATAAGACAATTGAGAACAATCTATTACAGTGGGTATTCAACCGCGTCGCCTCCCTCAAGTGAAGATCCCCAGGACTAACGGGGCAAGTAACAGTTGCTAACTCACTCATCCTCCCAATACTATGGTGCCCTGCCCACGCAATCGCCTTCTCACCCACCTTCATAACTTCAATCCGCGCGCTCATCCAAGGCTGGCTGTGGCCCAGACCCCATCCTCCCATATGGATGGAAACACTCTTTGGCCCACGCTCAAGCGGAGGCATGGGACTAATAGATTTTGAGAGCCACGCCAACCGCATCCTGGGTATCTGGATAAAGGAAGTCATTGCCCCAGACCTCCCACAACAACACTGGTCCAGGGCAGCGAGGACTAACTTTGCGCAGGCGCTCAAAATAACCAACCCACATAGCCCACCCAGACTATTATCATACCTTGCTAAATGCTTTACCACAATGGGCCCGCATGGAACCCCTCCTCACTTCAAATGTATTCTCTGAGCCATCCACTGCATGGGATTGACTGTAGAGAACACTGGCACTGTGCAGGGAAGGGGACGACACAGCTCCCACTTCAAGTAAAGAAATACAGAAAACCACCCCCAGAGAGACATGCTTGCTATGACCCCAACCATTGCTAGAATCAAATACTTAGATGCGTTGGACATTCCCTACAACTTAACCTCACAAAAGGCAGTGTGGAAAATGACGCACCACCCACTCCTACAGCTGAGGGTAAGAGCCAACGCCTGGCGCTGTCTGAGAAAGACCTATAGGATGGCGGACCACTCCAATTCCCTTCACATAACATGCGCAGTATGTGGAGGGGAGGGCTCCCTACATCACCGACTAGAAACATGCCCCCCAACCAAAGCCATATGGCAGGAAGTCGCGCGCCTGCTTAATCTCCAAAACAAGCAGGAATTTTCCATCTCAAAGAGCCTCCTCGCGCTCCAGATTGAGTCACTAATCCCATCTACCCTCCTCTCCCTAATGATACTCATTACAATGTGGAAAATCCCACCATTGCCTTAGATGCGTTCAAGGGCATGGTCCCAACCATCCATGGGGTTATCAACAGGTTCCACGTACACTTATTGGAGCACTTCCAAGCCTGGCTCTATGGATATATGAGGCCAAGGCAACAGGCGCTCATAGAATCGTGGTTCCCACTTTGGTTCCTCCACACAGACCCCTTCCTTCACACCTGCTCTATAGCGGGGGAAACCCCCTTGGAGTAGCGCACCAACCTCATACCTGGCAGTCCCACTGGCAACAGGGGTAACCTGAGTACCCAGGGGTGCCCAATTTTATCTATCTTCGCTTCCCCCTCCTTTTCCACACATACTCAGTAATGCCCATCCCCTGGTTGGCTTGCCTCAGTTAAATAAAATAGATAGTCGTTACATATATTAGCTCTAATTGCCTAATGCCTGAGGAATGAAAATCCACATGAATTGTTGTTTATTATCACAAGGTGTCTCTTTAATTCTACAGAAAAAAAATATGCTTTGATAAAATAATAAGGATGATATAATGCATATTTTTTAAACATGTCAATTACTCAACATAGGGTGAAGTATCTTATCATTAAATCTCACCTTATTTTTAATTCAATTTTTAAGTTTATAAAACCAGGACATATCCTTTATTGATTGATTCTGACAATGTAAGTTAAAGTAAATTATCTTATTTAGAATATTTAAGATATCAGTCTGAACACATTATTGAAAAACAAAGGTATTATATGATTATATAAGAAATTATCAGAATTATACTTATGTGAGTATAATAAAATTAAGCTGTCTTATTGCTTCTCTTGTAATTAAAAACATTGAAAACCACATGAATGTTTAATAAATGTGCCTCTATTTATATTAAAATAACTTATTTATTAATAGTCTTAGGAATATTAGACAGAATTATGTTAGTTCCTTAATATGCTTTCTAAATTATTATTAATAAGCAGGATATACTTTATGTTCAGTTAAGTTGCTACAAGCAATGTGATCTGAGACCTTAAAACCAAATAGATATCAATCTAAAATATTTTGACTTTTTAGTAAAATCTCTTTATTACTGATAAGCTAACATAAGTTTCATGCATTTAATTAAGGTTTCTTTAACAATAGTATCATGGACCTCATATATGATTGGCATGCATTAGTAATTTTTCTTCACGTATTGGTATCACAAATAGAACCTTAGTATATATAATAACCTAAGGAGCTTACATATTATGAATTTAACAAACACTATATAGGCTTAAACCCCTTAATTAAAAAATTAACTAACACCATTTATGATCCTTCATAAATAGTATATGATTCATCCAGAGATAAGAGACATTTACCATATTGCTTCATTTTTATTATTATCTATAAGTATTCATGAGTGTTTTTGTTGATCTAGAATGATAAGTTAAAGAATTACTTAACAACCATGATGGTTATTTACGAAAAACACCTTTACAGTAATGTATAGGCAATCTTTCATTTTCTCTTATACTTAATTGGTCAATTTTAACTTTTTAAAATTTTTTTACAATAAACATTATTTTCTGTTTAGAGAGTAAAATTCCTATGTCAACATGTTTAACGCCTGATGACCCTGTGTGAGGCGGTGGTGCACCACCTCCTAGTGTCTTTTGGCAGCTGCTGAAGCGTAATCAATTTGGGTCTGCTAGACCCCACCTCCTCTGATTGCCTTGTATTAGGCTCAGGAAGCTCAAGTTTGCATTGGTGTGCAATAAAAAGTTACTGTGAAATCACACGAGACACTAAAAAACAAGATTAGAATGACCACATAGCTCTCTAATTGATGAGAGGAGCACCATCTTTATGGCTGCACCAAAAAAGGCTTACTGGGCACCATGATGCTCATCTTAATTTGAAGTTGGCAAATAAAGACCGTTGAAAGGGGAAATGAGATAACTTTATTTAAACTAAAAGCAGATCTAAAGCAAAATAAGTCAGTGCCCTCACAAGAAAAGGACACTGGCCTGTAAATAAGGAATGTGATTTGGTGGTTGCCAAGCTGTTCTTTAAACCTGTAGCTCTTAGGTTGGACAAATACAGTTGCAGGTTACTCATAGGTCTCATGAATGTGAGGAGAGTCAGTTCACAAATTGTCACGAAAACTGAGGTTGAGAGAGGTAATAGGCATGCTATGATTGGATGCTCCTCAACTTAACTTTATTTATTTTTTATGAAAAACTTCCAGATTAAAATGAGCTTTATCCTCGGAGGCCAGGTACTCAATAAAATGCAAATTTCCATAAAAAATAAGAAAGTGAACTTTTGGGAAATAATAGGAGGAGGGCGAAATCGGGGTTGACATTTCAACATTCTTTACAAAATCTAAATTATCATGTTGTATAACAAAAGCTGTCAGGGACTTTTCTTTCCAATTACTATCACTTTTAGTAATATTATTCGATATAAACAGCACAATTTGATAATCAATACCAGGTGAGATGAGTATGAGCAATAAAGCAAAGAGTTGGGCAAATGCAGTAAAGGGCAGAGGACCAAGACCTGCACTTCCCAAAGGTATTAAGCGCACAGGTACAAATGAAATCTCAGTAAAAACAAAAAACCTGAGGTGGCGCCCCCCTTGGGTTTCATTAATTTTTTGGTAAAATACTGCAGTTATATGGAAGTATCCCAATTACAACAATTGTCATTGGTGGAACACAGTGTATGAGTTTTCCTGGGTGTAGAAACACCAACAATGTGGGAAAAGTTTGGCGAAGCCCAACATAAATTATCCCACATGTGGTGTACTCAACAGCCCATACTATCCGCAAAGGCTGGGTAGATTTTGGGTTTGAAACCGCGGAAGAAGCAAAAGAAGCATCAAAGGCCAGAGTAGTACTTGACCTTCCCAACGGACAGCATTTGGTACCAACCAAAAGCACCCATTGGACAGAATCAAGGATATTTTCCTATAATTTTTGATTAACTTCTGACCACACTGGCATGCACAGTAGTTGAAAGATATCTCCAAGAAGGCTTGGAGGTCTATGGAGAAATCAAACAATTTGAGATGCAAAGATTCCAGCTGATGCCAACCCTTAGCACTGGGAAGGAAATAGCAATTATTTCCCCAAACCAGGATGTAGTAGAGGATATTACAAAAATCCCTTATGAAGCATCATTCACCATTTGAAAAAGATCTTAGCTGTTCCGCACAACAGTGGAAAGCGCACCCCCATATGCAACCAAAACCAGGCCTTTAAGTACAAAATTCACGCTTGCCCCATAAAAGAAGGCTTGAGAGAAATGGAATTCTGTGAGGAGGAGATGAAAAAGACGACTCATAGTATGCCAAAATCATGGATATAACACAAGCTTTCAACTGGGGAGAACACGGACAATATAAAATAATTGATCCAATTTCCCTGAAAGAATAAAAATTGGCCAAACAAGATCACAAGCTGGCCGCGGCTAAGGCAAAGGCCTTGGTGGAATCATCCATATCGCTGGAACAGATCCAGGAAGACTTGGATGAATTTGAGTCAATGAACCAAATAAATCCTGTAGAAAACCAAACACCCAATCTGACCATATTGAATTTGGCAGAACCCAATTTGGAAATGAATGCAGCAAAACTGGGGTTCAGCGCACCCCCCAAAATTGCGGAATTTAACCAATTGGGAAGGAAATTCAACAATGGAATGCGCAAGAAAGTAATGCAGCCAATAAAAGCACACAAGTGCACCACCCAGATAAATTGAATCCAAGCAAAGCCAAGAGAGAAGAAAAAACAGAGGCGGCAAAAGGGCAAAATACACACCCCAACTCCTACTCCTGGCTATGCTCTCTGCAGCAGAGGTGCATTGGAGAGCAATGTGAGCGAGGGAGTAGGGATGGGGGGCCCTGCTAACGCTCCTGAGGCGCATCGGGTGCCTCAGTGGAGATAGGGATGCTGAACATAGTGGGACTCAAGGCCTTAACATCCTGGGCAAGAAATTGAGTCTCCTACAAAACCCACCTGTGGATATCCTAGTGGTGCAGGAAACCCAGAGTCCACAGGGAGAGGAGGAGGCATGGGAAAAATGTTCCTCCCAACAATATTGTTTTGGTTGCAACACTGTGGGGTGATAGTACGCATGAACAAAAACTTTGAATTAATCAATAAAAATTTGTTCCTGGATGGCCACATACTTGTCATAACCTTCTAATGGCACACTGAAGTGCACACAATAGCCAGTGTGTACGCCCTGAATGGTGCATATGACCAATGAGAATTTCTAACAGCCCTAACACAACTAAATCTATTATAAATTACTTTCATCATGGTAGCATGAACTGCTGGATTAACCCAGATACCAACTGATGGCCATACACAATGGAGATACCACAAGGGCAAGTGGAAATCCGCGTACTAAAGGCCACCCTGGGACTATATGATCCACTACCAAAAAGGCTACCCTTGCTACAAAACATGACACGCCCACATGTACACAATGGTACACTTGTCTCTATGTCAAGGATAGCCCTAATACTCGCTCCAATAATTTTCTGGCACTAAATTCATAAATTTTAAACTACAAAAATCTAATTTTCTGACCATCAGCTTGTCTTGGTATCCTAAAAACTGGCGGAACCAAGTACCCAAGCACCCAGAAGGTGCAGAATACGCCCAGAAAGTTTAGCTAACTTAAATTTTAATTCTTGATGGAGGAAATATCCTCGACCAGGGATTTTCAAACACCTTTTTCTTGGATCCATTAATAACCTGGGAAAACTTCAAAACTCAACAACCCAACAAATCAAACATACATTGTCTAGTAGACACAGGGCAGCTTCAGCCATTATCAAGCACACCTTGGAAAAAATTACCCACCTAGAAAACAACATCCCATGCACGGGGTATAGCCCTGGATGGGGTTGCAAATGGGCGGAGGTTTCTGATCAGTTAAACACCCTGATCCGTGAATACCAACACCAAGTTGGAGTTCAATATAGAGGCAAAAACATAAGAGATGGAGAAACTAGCTCAAGCTACTTTTTCCGCTGATTCAACTCCCAGAAAAACATGATATCCTGCACACAAGTCCATCTATCGGACAAATCCATAACAGAAACACCCAAAGAAGTCGTGACCAAAGTGCACAGGCTTTATATGAAATTGTATAAATCTGATCTGGTCAAACCAAAAAAAACAAAGATTCCTTAGAAACGCACATATTGACACCGTGGCCCAAAATAACAACTTTATCAACTTAATATTGCACAAGGAATTATGGGAAGTAGTAAGCGGTGCACCTTGAGGGAAATGCCCTGGACCTGATGGGAAGCCCTATGAATTTTACATAATATTTTGCTAACATCTCTAACATTCTTCTAGCTTCAATGGATAAGTGTATCATGGAAACATGCCTTCTACCTGGAGGTAAAGATTACTACACTGTCAATTTGTTTAAAGAAGGAGACAGACTAGACCTTTCCAATTATCGCCCAATTTCCCTATCTAACAAAGTACAAAGCTTCACAAAGATTATGGCCAAGCGACTAGAGAAATTGCAACTGACGTGATATCCCCATCACAATATGGATTTGTTCCAAGAAGATCTATATGGGATAACATATGCACAGTTGCAAATGTCTGCCAGTCCAAAACAACTGGAGCACTTATCTTTTTAGACCAACAAAAGGCATATGACAGGGTGAACTGGACCTATCTTAGGGTCTGCCTTCAAAAATTCAAGCTCCCAAATAGATTCATAAACTGTGTGATGTTGTTCACAGAGTCTGCTACCATGGCTGTGTGGGGAGCAGGCTTCTTAACCAACCCAGTCATCCCACAGAGAGGACTCAAAAAAGGAGACCCCTTAAGCCCTTTACTCTACAATTTTAGCTTAGACCCTCTAATCCGGAATACAAACACACTTCTCAAGGGAATCAACGTCAAGGGCCAACCACCTGTCAAAATGATGGCCTTCATTGATGATTGTGTGGTGGGCATATCCAACGATCAGGACGTTTGCAGGAATGAGAAGATAATGCAAGATTATTCAGACATAAGTAACGCATCGCTTAACACTGAGAGAACGGAAATTATACTCCTGGAAAAATATCAGACCCATTGGCGCCATCTACCCAGGGCCAACAAACTAATACATCAAGACTCATAACCAGGCATAGGAGGCGAAAATTAGCAACAACTCTACTGAAAATTCCATTCACCACCAATCCAACAGCTGGTCCTGTTCGTTACTTGGGGGTATGGCTAGAAGCAGGAGGCTATGGCAACTCCATGATGGAAAATCAACTTTTAGAAAAAATAACATAACGCATTGCATCCTTACTTGGACACCGAACAGGTCTAACAGGAAGGGTCACAGTAACCAACTCTATGATTCTATAATCATATGGTTCATGGCCCATGCAATCGCTTTCTCACCATCCTTTTTAACACAATTCACGCCCTATTACAAGGATGGCTCTGGTCCAACCACAACCCCCCTGTACGCCTCAAAACCCTATTTGGCTCTAGAAGGAATGGAGGTATGGGGCTTACTAATTACATAAAGCAAGCGACCCATGTACTAGGATCCTGGATAGCTCAGGTGACTAGCCCGATCTTACAGATACACACTGGGCCAGAACAGCTTGATATAACTTCACAAGTGCACTCAAATTAAGAAACCCAGATCACTTGAACACATTAATGAAGTATCTAGCATCCCATCCTACAGCTGCAGGACCACAAGGCACTTCTGCACATTTCAAATGAATACTCCTAGCCATGAGAAGAGCGAAATGGAGGATACAAATAAACGACCAAACCAGTCACTAAGGACGCCCAAGGCTAACTCACAGACAGGAAATCAATGACCAAATAGTCACAGACAATATAATAAGTAAAAACCCAAGTACCATAGCCAGGTTAGATTACTCAGACCATATTGACATACCCTACAGCCTGGAGACCCAAAGAAGAGTATGGAGATACACACATCACCCTCTAATCCAACCCAGGATAAGAGCACATGTATGGAGGTGCATGAGGAGATTATACCGCACAGCTGAACGGTCAAATGCCACTCACACCTCATATACAATATGTGGTCAGTATGGAAGCTTAGCCCACCGTTTAGAACAATGCTCAACATCAGTGGCTATATGGAAAGAGGCCATGCGCCTATTCCGCAAGAAAACGGACATCCATTCAGCCTAGCAAGGAACATGTTCGCTATAAACATGGACTCTCCTATCACCCATCCCTCAGGGCGTTACTAGTAGCAATAGCACTATGGAAGATACATACAATAGTACTGGAATCGTTCACAGGAGCAGCGCCTACAATCCAAGAAACCACACATCGCTTCCACAGCCATATATTAGAACATTTCCAAGCATGTCTGTTTGGACACATGACCTTCCATAACATAAGGACAATCAACACATGGCTCCCCATATGGTTCCTAAAGGTTGATCCTTTCCTTCACACATGCTGCATTCAAGCATAAGCCAGCATAACCCCCTTCCCTACCGTCCTAAACTTAGTAATTCTGGAGACAACAAGAGGGGCTTTGAACCCTCTGGGGTGTCTTATAATTTTCAATTTTTATTAGTTTATCCCCACTATATCGGAAGTGCTTGTCCCCTGGTTGACCTTCCCCAAATAAATAAGTGACAATATAATAAAAGCTGTCAGATTTTTTGCATTTTTAGGAAAAATGGTCGGTATTATTTGAGACTTGTCTGGAAGACTTTTGACTTTTTGGTATAGTTGATAGATTTCTCTACAGAGGAGCTAAATCCTTTCAACGTACTAATCACTTGGCAGTGGGGGGATTGAAGTGGGCGCAATTATAGGGGTTATCATAAAATAAAATTGGAGTTTTCTAATTTAGAGTTGTAGTAGTCATTCGGCACATTGCCCTTTGTAGAAAGTTTAACACTTTGTCCCGCCTCAGGACTTAATCACCATCTTGTGTGATACCAGGAGGTGTTTTATAGCTCCTTGGTGCTCCTTGGAGCAGCCTGTGCCTTAACCTTCAGGACAAGTATATAAACCCTTATTCCATTTGTGAGTGCGTCCATCATCAATATGACCCATATGGATTACAAATCCATTAGTTTATTGATTTCCCTCTTTGATACTTTAAACCATACCTCTTATTTAAGCTCACGCCATGATGGCAGCAATTCTGCATTAAATTTATAAAAAAAACCCAAGTCCACACTATTTAACCTTAGCTTCCAGATGAAGCCACTCATGTGGTTCATTTTTATGGCTTTCCTAGCCATCTAGCTCCTGATCAGCACTTTCACGAGCCCATGGATGGTTTGGTCCATATGGCACCAATACATCCTGCAGTTTTGTCCCTAATGTGACCAGCCATTTCGTTGGGTCTTGCATTTTTATACCAATCTGGCATTTAATTTGGAATACTCACCTATTTATTCTCCCTCATGCTGTAATCCACTCCATCCCAACCACCCAGTATGAGCCCAAGTGGTAAAGAGTCGCTCTATCTGTCCTTTGTTTCTCTGACTATTTTCTGATTTGAAATATCCCTCTCCGCGATGCTGCTGTAAGTTACACCCCACTCACTTCCAGTGAACGATCTGCCACCACCCCTGTGGAACTATTCATATGGGGCTTAATAACCCTCTCCATTCTCAACAGTTGTGGACGCGGCTCTTCCCGTGAGAGCCTATCAAAGATCAAATTTATAGATCTATTCATGAGAAAAATAAAATAGCCTTAAATTGAATTTTCCTGGTCAATGGTTTAAGAGATTGTTGGGAATTTAACCTAAATGCTTTTCTGATGTGTTCAAATCTCAGTGGATTGATTGGGGATGATCCCAATTATAATTTACTTGTTTTTAATGTTGTAGGCTTCAGAGGGAGTGTGATCCAAGTTTATATTTTGGTTAAATTAGTAAAGGCTTCCTTATTTGTTAGGAATGATACCTGATAGTTTACCAGCTTTAGTGCAGGATTGCCTAGTCTGGGAATTAAGGCAAAATAAGTGTTGACCAATGGCATTCCAAAGCTTCAGGTCAATGAGTGAAAAGCATATTTTCTAGTAACAAATGCTGACAATTTAATATAAGGGCACTAGGATTCCAAAAATATTATATATGCAAGGGATTATTTGCCTAATAAAGATATAGTGTTCTTGGTATACTAGCTTTTAATAGAAATTGTGTTTATAGTTTGTTTTAGATGGATGTGCTTAGATATTTTAAGTGAATAACGATAAAGTGCCAATTGAACCATTGCTAGCTTATATTCGTGTTCCCTGTAATCATAAATAGAAATTGTATTAAGTTAGGAATACCCTCACAAACCTGTGCATTGAGCACTTTTTTAACAAGTAACGCTCACTACTAGGTGGTCTAGGTCGGCGTTGTCCATAAGTTATTAAGTTAAAAAGAAATGAGTGGGTAAATGGTGAGTGAAATTTGAAGTGGCCAAACTTAGGTAGAAACGTGCCAAACTTCCAAAATTGCAGACATGGATTATTTGGGAAAGAAATTGGCTGTCAAAGAGTATGAGTATATCCGCTATCCCCTAAATCAGCATTAGATGCTAAGGAAGAAGTCTCAAATCTCTACTCTAGTCAGAGACATGAAGACTCACAATTAAGTTGAGGTTAAGTGAATTTGGACTGAGTTTTCAGGGCTTGAAGTTACAGCGTTGTATTCCATATCTCATAAGCAAGGAGAAGAATTAAAGGGCGTAGTTGCTTCAATCAAGAAGATTATGATGTAGCAGGGCTCAGACATGATTGAGGCGCAGGATTAAGCCATGCAGTTAGTAAATACCGCAGACAATAGTATTAATCAAATTCGCCAAAAGCCAAAGAGTTCGAGATGCTAAGTCAGAAGTACCTAAAATTGAAGGCATGGAAGTCCAGCTGCAAGAAGTGGAAAGAAATCATTGCTGTTTGGCATTCCATTATAAGGGAACACTGGCTACAGTCTCAAGGGTTTTGAATGTAGATCAGTTTTGATTAAAAGATCTTCTCATCTAGGGATGAAAGTTCCACTGAGTCTAGTTGAGGCACACTATAAAAGGTGAAAAACCCTGGAAGCTTACCCTAGACGGCGCTCTTCCTCTTCTATTAAAACTATTAGCCAACGGTCAATAATTGGCAGCAATCCACCTAATATTCTGGAATTTTGGATGCCTCCAAAACTGCTGAAGGTTTAACCTAACTAAACCACAGCGTTCTTCAAGTTGTTTGAGATGGCCATGTGGGATTGGGATTACCAGAAGATGGAACCATTGTAAATTGTCTTGACACCACAAGCCAAAGTGTCATTTTTACCATCTAGCCACCAGTAAATGGTCTTATGAAGAAGAGAGGGTTGCAATTGTAGAGAGTTTAGCAGTCTAGAGCACCTCAACAAATGTAAGCAGGCGTTCCTCAACATTTTATTCCATAGAGATGATTCTGTTAACGCCTAGGCCAGTCATTTTCTATCAGGAAGCACAGATCCTTACAGGTTCAGGAGCATTAACCAACTTTGATGCCCGGACTGCCAAGAAGTTGCGCTGCAAGGACACAAAAGCTAAATTGGGTAATGATCCCTGCGCAGACCATGGATATGAGAAATAGCTTTAATGTCCAAATTCTTGTGAAAATGTGGGTTACCTTCAATGACCCCAAAAGGAGTTTCACAACGCCAACACTTCTCCTATGGGTTATATGGTGAAATCCCACAATACAGAACGAGTTGTGGCCAATCCCAAAGGGCAAGTAAGTTTATTTAAAAACTTCACAAAAGCAATATGTGGAACCAGGTCATCTGCTACAAGCGCAGAAAATATGGTCATATCTCAAAGTTCTGCCACATTGAACCTGACAAAATTAACGTAGTTGTCTTTACTGACAAAAAACTATATTTATTGGGAAAAGATTGGGATGAGTAGACGTGGAATAGTCTATCTCCTCCTTCTCACATGTTCCCCCTGACTGAGTTTTTGCAGTTACCCACTCACAGTTGAGGGCTCCCGAGCCCAAAATGATCAAAAAAGTGGCGCGATCCTATCTTAATAAGCCACAGGTCCTGAAAGCACAGATGGAAGACAATATTCTATTGACAATGTTAATGTATTAATCCTCATGGATACAAAAAAGGAACAATTCCCCAAGGTAGCCAAACAGCTTTTGCAATCTTTCAATTCAGCAAATGATGCCACCATTTACTGAGTAAACAAAGTTTCTTCCTATTCTGATTGCATTTTTGCTGATATTTTAGTGAATCTAGTAAGAGTTTAAGCCATCATCGATAGTAGTGCTCTAACCAATATTGTATCTACAAAATTCTTGAAGAGGTTAAAGCTTACCCCAATGTAAATTATAATAAGGTATATGGGATGGTGGGCTTACATATTACTACCTCTCAAGGTGCCTATAGCACCTTGCCTTTACAATTTGGCTTTCTTCTTGTAAACGCCTTAGCCATATTTCTTCCCAACTAGAATTAGAAATATTGATTGGCACCAAATTTTTATGCGACAGCATGGGGTCTGGTGTTCTTTTCAAAACAATACTCTCAATGTTTAGGATAAACTATGCCTTTTTTACCACCAAAAAGGAGAACTATCCATAAACAGGAATATTGACTACATTAGTATAATTTATGCAGACGGATTGTTTTTTAAAGTAATGGCAGGTTGGCAAGCGTTCCTGAAAGCCACCAGCTCAAATTTGGAGAGTTTTAGGATTGGTAAGGGCACAAGTGTTAGCGGTTTTGAAGTCCAAGGAATAGTGCATCATTGGGCCAGCCTTACCTTGGACATTTCTGGATATCTGTATGGTGAAAGGCATGCCTAGGAAAAAGGCTGAACTGAGACCTAAGTAGCACCTGTAATTTTTATCATCAAACATGGCAAAATCAAGGTACTGGTAGCCAACCTCCTTGATAAGCTAAAACAGATCATATAAATCTAAGTACTGACTTTTGTTATTTTAGTCCCTGCTACCAAACTATTATCTTTTCATGACTTTGGTAAACCAAACGAGACAGGGTTACCTGATGAGGCTAAATCACTACAATACTCACTGTATTTTATTACTACAAACAGACAGGGATCTATGAAGAACAAAATGATCATGTTCTAAAATTATTAAAATGGTATTCCAGAGTTTTCACATATGACAACTATGATCTGGGGTGCCCAAGAATATAGTCTACAAGGTTAATATTGGGGTTCAACTACAAATTATAATTTTATCCACGTGTTGTTTGCAAAAGCGGGGCAATAGTTGACATTTAAGTTATTAAGCTACTTGACCATGGGATGCTGGTTCCATCCTCAAGCCTTTGGGCCAGTTCAATATCAATTGTAAAAAAGAAGGATGGAACCAACTCGGTCAGTATTGACTATTATCAAACAAGCAAAATAATGAAGGACTCCTACTGACTTCCGAAAATAAATGATGCTCTTGATCAAGTAAGAGGGGCTCAACTATTTTTGGCGATGGATCTCATCTATAGGTACTGGCAAATTGACCTTCCTAGTGAAGACCAGGAATGATGCGAGATTAGTACTGGCAGTGGCTTATATCAGCTGACTCAGATGCCTCAAGGTCTTTTTAATGTGCTGGCGACATTCCAACGTGCAATGGATTCCATGTTGGGCAATTTGAAGTTGTCATAAATTATCATCTACTTAGATGACATCAAAATGAATTTAGCTGCACCTCCACGAATTATCATGATAATTTAAAAGTTATTAAAAAACTAGCCAAAGCAAGTCTGAAAACTAAGCCATGGAAATGCCATTTTTCAAAAATAAATTTGAATATCTGGGGTTTATTCTCAACGCTAATGGACTCACACTCAAAAACCCAAGATAGGCAATTCATGGCATGCAAAACTGACGAGTGTTTGTAATTTGCAGATTATTTTTAAGGATGGTCAGCTATTATTGCTGATTTATTAAGAGTTCTGCTGCTATCGACAAGCCTCTTTTTTCAGTTGTTAAAGGATCCCAAGAAGGCGTTCATATGAAATAAAGAAGCTCAGGACTCAATTGACAATCTTAGAATGTACTAGATGACAGAGCCAATATTGCAGTGCCTAAACTTTTATTGAAAATTTTCTAAAACTGATGCATCCTTGATGGCAATCAATACCATGTTAAGTCAGGAGGACGAATTTGGCGATGAACAACTGGTAAACATGAAAGTAATACTCTGAGTAAGCAGGAGAGCAACTATACTAAAGCTGAGCAGTGATGCTTGTGATAACCTATGCCTATAAGCATTTTTATCATAAATTCATATAATCCATCTACTGTAGTGACTGATCACTCTTCGCTGCAATGGCTGCATGACCTCAAAGAGCCTGAAGGAAAGGTTGACCCAACGGTTCTTAAGTTGCATGCATATGACTACAAAATGTACATCAAGCGGGGACAACACATAAAAATGCTCATGAGCTGTCACAGTTACCTTCAGTTTTAGTCTTCCAAAATAAAGCTGATGCCATATATGAGAAGATGCTCAGTGGGAATACTGGAGACCAGCCATTGGAAATTCAGCAGGCCTACACAAAAGCAAAGTAGAGTATGAGTCTTATCAAATGCCAATTGTTCAAAATTACCAGGGAAAGTCCCTATTGTACCCAAGACCCTCAGAGCGCACTGCAATTATTACCAAGGCTCAAAAAGTAACTGACCTTGAGGGCCTACGGGAGACTCTGGAACATGTTAAATGAGAGTATTATTGTGTTCTTTAACTTTAACATCGCCAAACTTTTTGGTTGCTGCGCCATGTGTCAAGCACAGAAGCCCTTCAAGAAAGCTACAACATTTGGTTAGTTGAGCATGGGGTATCTGACATACTGTATCCATGGATGTTGTAGGCCCGTTGACCCTGAGTACTGTAAAAAAGCTGTATATGTCATTGAAGTCATTGACCACATAACTCATTGGGTAGAAAATCGGGCTAACGCTAAAGTTAAAGCCAGTAGTACTGCCAAGTTCATAATGAGCAGTTGCTTTATTGTCATGGCTGCCCTTTGTATTTTAATGGGCAATAGTAGCAACATTCCCACTCATAACATTCTATAATTAAATGAGCTAATGGGAATTCACGGAGTGCTGATGACGCCCTACCATCTGGAGTCCAAAAGATGGTTGAACGAGTAATGGGACTCTGTATGCTACTTTGAAGAAGCTGGTCACGTGGAAACCTTCCGACTGGATACATATTTGTCAGCGGCGACTTTCACTTATAAATTAAGTTACCATTTGTCAATGGGGAAATCCCTTAGATTGCTTTATGGGCGCTGGGCTGGGTTGTCCCTTATTTTATATTCTGTGATTGAGCTGATCTTGGTGATGACAACTCTCCATAATCTGGAGAACTTGATGATAGTTATTATTGGGTTACATTTCTCAGTCTATGCTAACACTCTTAAACAGAAACTAAAACCAAGAAATATGAGAATATGAAAAAGCCAGCTCTCTTAACTTTTCAATTGGTGATGAATTTATTATTATGATACTCATGGTTTTGGGCGTTAAAACAAGCTGGATCAGTTAGTATTGGCCCCTTTGAAGTCATTGATAAGTTGGCCTTAGATGTCTATACATTTAAGAGACTTCAAATGGTCAGATTGTGAATCAAGTGAATGCTAAGTTCTTATGAGCATTCCAATAATAAACCAAAGAGTCAGGATTATTTTATTAATAGGTGTTCAATTTTTCATGGAATAGCTTTAAGCTGCAGTTTACTCAGAAATAATTGTTGATCAGTCTTTGTGATGCATCATCATTATTTTCTCAGCTTCTAGTGCTGTTATTTGCTACCTTGTTTTATGCCTGGAAATAATCATAGACATTATTTTTCGCCACCTGTAGGCTGCAAGGAGATCGTGCAAAGGTATTTATGTCAGTAGACATGTTGGAAGAGGTTTTCTTGTTAAGTGAGGAGTTTTGGGAATTTAACCAGATTATGCTTTTCTTTTGTTCCAATATCAATAGATTGATTGAGGATGATCCCCAATATAGTTTACTAGTATTGATGGTTGTCATTTCATGGGAGATCAAAGTTATTATTTAAGATTTATTAAATGATTAAGATTTTTTATTTATCAGGAATAATACCCAATGGTTCACCAGCTTGAGGACAGGATCACCTAGCCTTGGAATTACGTGAAGGAAGCAACAACCAATGGAATGCAAAAGCTACAAGATGATGAGTTCAAAGCTATTCTAGTTTAAAATATTTTTTAGTTTTAATAGAAGCTAACTAGATGCCAAATTACTATATATGTATGGAATCATTTCCCTCATAAAGATATCTTCTTCTTTGTATACTAGCTCTACTTATAAAATGTGTTTTTAGTTGATTTAGGACGGAAGTGCCTAGATATTATAAGTGAACAACGATCAAGTTTAACTGAACCATCATTGGCTCAGATTCATGTTCCCTGTCATCATACAGAGAAATTGCATTATGTTGTATATATCCTTGCGAGCCTGTGCAGTAACAACTTTTCAACAGGGCTAAATGCTCCCACCTCCACCTAATCATCTTCGGATACTGGCCTGGCTTTATCCAAATACAAACCGTTTTTCTCTTAAGTTGAAATATGGTGCAGAATAGTCTTGTAATATAAAACAATTTTGATTAAACTATTTTTTAAGATACCTCCAAATCCCACTCCTTATCACCAATTTCGCCTAAAATAGGCTTTTATCATACAAAGCACACCATAAGCTTGCTGTTGCAGCGATAGATGCCCCTACCAGCAATTTTTTCCAGTCATTGAAAAACGTCAGGGATCCTCCTTTCTTGGGTAACCCCTCCCAGATTTCCAGCTGACTTCCTTGAAGTGGCCACTTTTGTTAATAAAGACTTTAAAACTTTCCATAGCTCATGATTGCATAAACGCTGCATATTAATTACTTTTTAGCCCAAGTTACCCAATTACCCACCAAGAAGACGTCTTTTTTCCTGCATCCAGGACCTTATTATTATGTGAAAGCCCATTGTTTTACTATATTGATGCTCTACACACTGCATAAATCCTCGATGATTCAAATTTAAAAATGTTCATTATTCATCCTCTCAGTGTAACAGCTCACTTGCCTTTTTCTAAAGTCTCAAAATGGGTTCAAAGCTGAAAATTAGCAGAGGTGAAAAACGAAAGGATGGGAAGAAATAGACTACATGATTGTGTTAGAAGTCATCAATATTTATAGGATGCATGAGGAAATGGTGCCTCAAGGACCTTTGTGTCCCGCGAGATCAGGATCTTTAAGAACCTTCCAGATAGACCGCCTGGACGGCGCCCTCATTGTACATCATCATCCTTGTGACTGCAGCAGAGTGGGCGGCGCCACACATGTTTTAGAAGCAGGGACGGGATTTCTGAAGGTGACGCCACTGATTCTCATATGTGTGATGCTTCCTGATTAATTCTATCTTTGGTGCCTTCAGGATAAGGTTCTGTTTGAGCTGGTTTGAGAGTCAATAACTCAAGGTTTTATTTCAGAAGCGGAAACCTTGGCTATCCTTTCATCTTGAATCCCAACGCCACCACCCTCAAGATCTGTTGGAGAGGTGTATAGGGCTGAAGGAACCAGCCATGCATAAATTCACCACTGTTCCCTGATTGACGTCAGCAATGGAGTACTCAGAGTTCACCTTGTGAATAACCTTATAAGATACAGACCAAAGAATGTCAAGCTTATTCTGTCAGCCTTCTGGTCAATGGTGATAGAAGATAAAGAGTTCAACCAATTGAAAAATGGGTTAAGGAGTGTCAGCTAACATTAAATAGGGATGTCCCCTTTCCAGTGGTGTTGATAAGGCCTTGCATGGCAAGGGATTAAAGATGAACAATTTCATTGACTATGGCCCTCATGGTTTGTCAGCGCTACAGTTCTCTAGACTGGCGCTGAGGTCCGAAGGTGGCTCAAAGCTGCTAATTTGCAGAAAAAAGGTCGAGAAGGAAGCGGAAAGCTGGGTAAGTTATTCAATATTTTATTAGGCTTAGAAGGATTCGATATTTATAGGGTGTGTTGTGACTCAGAGCCTTTGGGATCATTGGGGCCTCATCCATTCAGGATCTTTACTGATCTTCCAGAATGGCCTCCTCATGGGCATCCTCAATGGATGGCGTTGCTCACCTGACCAAATGGGTGGAAAAGCCGCCCCACGTGACTCAGAAATAGGGGAGGAGGATCCTGAAATAGATTTAACTCAGTTAGGTTTGATGACTGATTCATTACAGCCTAATTCAGAAGCAGGGAATTCTATTTGATTATTATCTTGAATTCCAACAACGCCCACTCAAGATCCTGTCAGAGGGGGGAATACGGCCGCAGGAACTGACCATGCACCCAATTTACCACGGTCCCTTGGTTGACGTCAGCAATGGAGTACTCAGACTTCACCCTATGAGTAACTTTATAGGGTCCAGACCAAAGTACGTCAAGCTTGTTCTGTTGGCCTCCAGGTCGATGGTGATAAAAGAGAGCAAGGTCACCAAATTGAAAATCTGGTAAGGAGGGTCATTCGAGATTAGATCATGATGTCTCTCTTCCAGTGGTGGTGATAATGCCTTGAGTGGCTTGGGCTTGAAGCTAAACAATTTCATTAGCTAGAGCCCTCATAGTTAAATTGGAGTTCTCAGGAGTGGAGGTCTTAAGCATTGGCTGGACGCTACTTGGCAACTGAGGTGCCCGCCCATATAGAGCTTCAAATGGGGACATCTTGATAATTTGGTGATAGCTTACTTGGTAGGCAAGCAGGGCGCTGGGAAGATAATGGTGCCAACAAACAGGGTCTGAGGCAGCTAATTTCCAAAGAATGGAATTAAGAGTTGCGTTACCATGTTCAACCGCCCCATTAGTGGAGGGGTGATAAGGTGCAGAGAAACTCTGGGTAGTGCCAAATAGCGAGGTAAGTTCTTGCACTACCTGTGAGGTGAAGTTAAATCCAATGTCTGAGAGTAAGGTTTGGGGGCACCCATGCTGGGTGAAAATGGATCAAATGAGGAAAAGGGCGGTGGCCTTGGCAGTAGCAGCTGGGACTGAAATCGCTTCAACCCATTTGGTTAGATGGTCCATGGCTAGGATAATATATTTATGGACATGCAACCTAGTGGGAAGAGGGCCCACCACATCAATGCTTACAACATTGAAGGGACCAGTTGGGGCAACCACCAAATGTTGGAATTGGGGATTAGCTCGGTCTTGCAATTGGCAAGACATGCATGCTTCCAAGACCTCCTGGATAGTCTCTATCATGCGGTCCTAGTAGCATCATGATTTCAACCACTTGTGGGTCTTTTTAACGGCCCCATGTCCCACGGTGGAATGGTTTTCTAGTATAACATCAGTTCTGGAGGAGGGGTGGATATAAGGGAGCCACTTCTTGTTGACCATTTTGTAAAGCGGCCATCCTTAATTTGTGTATCACGAGTCATCCTTCATAGTTCAGCCTGGACCTCCAGAGTTTCTAACTTCCACTGGTCAGGTCGGACTATTAGGACATATAGCCGGTCCTCCTTGGAGGTCAACACTGCTAGCACTGGCATTCTGGAGAGGCCGTCAGCATTCTGGTGAATAGTGCCTGTGAGGTGGATGATGGTGAAATTGTAGCTTTGTAGTCGTAGAGCTCATCTGGCTAACTGACCATCGGGATCCTTCATTTGTTGAAGCCACTTTAGCAAGGAGTGGTCTGTAATAATAGTAAAGTGGGTACCATAGAGAAAAGGCCGAAAATGTTTGATGGCCAGTAGGATGGCTATACAATCCCTCTCGGTGATGCTGTAGTTCCGCTCAGCTTTATATAGCATATAATAAAGTAGGCCATGGGGTGGTCAACCTGGTTTTTGTCATGTTGGGCCAGGATGGCCCCAACAGCAATGTCTCTCACATCTGTGAACAACAGGAAGGGTTGGTCAAAGTGAGGGTGAACTAGAATGGGTTTATTACAGAGAGCAGTTCTCAAGGCATTAAAAACCTGTTCTTGTTCAGGCCACCACTTGAACGGCACATTCTTCTATTGGAGATATCCTAGCAGTTCCATGAGGTCAGCAAACTGAGGAATAAACTGTCAGTAATAGCCCACCATGCCGAGAAATACCTGGATATCCCTTAAACTCTGGGGCGCTACATCTTCTCTATGGCGGCGATTTTGTTTGATATAGGTCGGATGCCATCATTAGAGACCTTGTGCCCCAGGAATTCTAATTCGGACTGAAAGAAGGAGCACTACAAGGGTTTTAGCTTAATGGATGCCTAATAGCTGATTGAAGACTTCCCATAGATGCTCGAGGTGCCCGTTAAAGGTTTGATAGAGAACTATAATGTCATCCAGAGAAACAAGGACGGAGGAAAGCTTCAAGTCCCCAAGGATCCCATCCATGGCACATTGGAAAGTGGCCGGGGCATTACAAAGGCCTTGGGGCATCATGGTGGGCTCAAATAGTTCTTCATTGGGTATGAGCGCATACTTAGCCTTGTATTCAGGGGCGAGCTCAATCTGCCAGTATCTGCTGGCAAGGTCCATGGCGGAAAAGTATTGGGGCATGCAAGCAGTTGGAGGGAATCATCAATTCAAGGTAAAGGATAACTCTTATTTTTTAGTGATGGAGTTAAGTTGCTGATAGTCCATCACCACCTGATGGCTGCCATCCTTCTTCCAAACCAGCAGAAGAGGAGAGCCCAAGGGCTGTGTGAGGGCACCAAGAGTCTGGTGTCAAGTAGCTGTTTTAGCTCAACAGTCACCTGGGCCTCCTCAACCTTGCTCTTTTGGTAAGGTCAGGACTGGAAGGGAGGAGCATCCCCGTTTCTACATGATGGAGGACCCCATTCATTCTTCCAAAGTCATAAGTCGAGGTCAAGAATAGGTCCAAATATTCTTCCAAAACGCCAGAATCTTTTGCTGTTGGTCATCCGAGAGGTCTTTACTGATATTAGTATCAACCAGACTAACCGAGGGTGGAGCTTCTAAGTCAAAGTCTTTTAAGTCCACAAAGTTCCGGACATCAGTGATAGCCTCCACTGGTAGTAAGTGGATATAGGCGGCGGGGCTGCTTGGACCTACTATTTTATGTTTTTTTAGTAAGGTTGGCCAACAGCACTTATATAGATCCGGTGAAAGCTGAATCTAGAATCCCTTGACAGGTCAGCACCTCCTTTGGGAACAGGTTGTCTAGGCCTCAGATTTCTAGCAGATACCCCAAAAGGATGTTGACATGGACCCGGGTATCAGCAATGACCTGGGATTTTGGGGGAATGGTAGTCGCCTTAGGTAAGTAAAGTGGCATGCCTTCTTGCCCATCAACAGCAGGAGGGGGTAGTAAGACTTGGGAACCCCTAATATGATATTCGAGTCAATCATTTCTGCTTTCACTCTCTATCAGACAAGCTTGGGCTTTAACCTCAGTTTTGGAGTCACGGGGGTCTCAAAAACAAGTGGGATATGATGACCAAGTAAGGATAGAAAGCCGCCATCATAATGGAGCACTGCCAAATAGTCTCAAAGAAATTGAGTCCGGAGGAGCAGGTCATAGCTAGGGTTGTCCAGAGCGATGGCAGGTGTATCCAAAGTGAGCTTCCCAATTTTGTATTTATAGAGAGGAATAAGCCCCTATGGATTGGGTGAACTGGGGGCTAGCCATGCCATAATCCATATAGTGCGGCATATCAGGAGCGATCTTGATGCATTTCATCAATTTGGAGGATACGTCATTCACAGGAGAGTCACTGTTGACTATGGCATAGACTGGTATCTTATGAACTCAAACTGCGACCCAAGTGACCAGGCTTCCAAACTGGGGCGGCAGAGTGAAGAACATGGGAGTGTTATCAGAAGAAGAGTAAGCAGTATCAATTTTTTTTATTAAAAATTAGATACTGAAACTTCTTCTTCAGATGCCATAGCTCCTGGTTTGTTTACAGTTGCAGAGGATTCTTGAGGCTGGGTAGGGTCGTCAGCATGAAGTGCCTCATCATTCATGCTGACTGCCCTTTTCCCGCCTCCTTGGCAAGACATTTATAGCAGTTCTTGGCGCTGTGCCTGGAACCGTTACAGTAAGTACATCTGGATCAAGGGTTTTTTGGTTTTTGACCACATGGACTCTAGGACAGTTAGAGGGGCCAGTGGAGGTAGCCTTGAAGTGCAGAGTCGACACAGGGATCTCATTAAGGGCCTCCTTATTTTCTCAGATGCAGGTAATTCCATTCTTCTGGCCAATCATATGCATCTGAATCTCATGGTAGGATCCTAACGCAGAAATGACAGTGGTAATAGCGTCATCCAGGGTAATACAATTTGTGGTGACCAAGGGTTTAGCTTGGGCATAGAAGCGGCAGGCAAACTCTGGTGGGCTTTTTCCTTTGTTTAATTGGATACACATGAAGGCCTGTTTTGGTTGGCTAAGGTTTGGTTGCTACCAAACTATTTGATAAGAGCCATGCAGAACTGATCCCAAGTTGTGAACTCCTTCAAATGAGGGATCATGATCTCGAGTCATGCTATCCAGGCAGGAGTGGGTATGTTTTACCCTTTGGCAGTTGGTAGCCTCCTCCAGGAGCTTTCATAAGCATACAGGAAGTTAACAATGCTCTCTTGGCCAGGAATGAACCTTTCTTTAAAACTAGGTTTAAAGTTAGTTACCAGAGGAGTAGAGAGGGTGTTAACACCAGTGATAGGTGTTGGTTCCGAAATTTCAGTTTCTGCATAGTTGCAGGGGCCCTGTTGGTCTAGCCGGCGTTGCAGGCCTTCAATTCCTCCTGGACATCATCCCAAATTCTGATTGAGGGAGGAAACGGAAACCTTGTCCGCGACTTGCTCTTTTAAATATTGTATGTCGGCCTGTAGATGGTGAGATTAATTTTTAGGGTGGTCAAGTGGGTCTCAAACCCTTGACAAGTCTGATCCAGCCAAGAGATTCAGGCGTAAGTTAGCTTGGCAAAAATACTTTAGTTTCCCATTTCATCTGACAGGGCATCTAGGGAGACCCTAGGATCAAGTGGGACTCCATCAATTTGGAGTCTACATCCTTTGGCTACTTTCCAAATTTGTTTATGTAAAGCAGCCATGGCTGTCATCACATCCTTCTGCCAGGGATCCTCAGGGCCGGCAGCTGTGGGGGCTGAGAAACCTGGGGCATGGGGGGTCCACAGGGACCTTCTGGCCCTTTAGGCCCCTCATGCCCCATGGGGCCTTCAGGCCCCCGAGGCCCTTCAGGACCTTCGCCCCTATATGGATAGTCGCGGGAGGCCAGCTCTCAACAGTGTTGTTGTAGGGTCTCTACCAGATCCTTAACTTAAAGGAGGCGTCGATTCCAAGTTGTTTTGAGGTGTTGGACGTTCTGACGCAGTTCATCCTCAAGATACCCGGAGATCCCAAAGTCTAACACCACTACCTGGTCTTGAACTTCATTAATCAGCCATTGATTATCAATTATGGCCTCGCGGTTGTTGTGGACAAAGGAGGAGGCTGCGTTATAGAAATTGACGAGATGGGTGTGTAGGGCCTGGGAGAGCCCCAGTTGGTATACAACTTCTTGATGGTGCAACCCAACCAGTTGGAGTAGGTGATGGATGGCGGGGTGAACGAAATGGTGGAGGTAATGTTCAGGGCCCAATGTGAGTTCTGCTGGTGGAAGCTGAACCAAGTCATAAAGTCCCGCATGGTAGAGGGAGTGGCGGAGGCACAGGAATGACTAGTCTGGCACCCGCAGAGTAGATGCCATTTATTAGTTGGGGGATTACCTCGTTAAGGTTTTCATATTGAAGTTAATACTGACTTCCATCAATAGAAGGCAGGGTGAATTGGAAAGCAACTTGAAATCATAATATTTCGGCTTGAGCAGCCAGTATTTCATGCCGTGAGGTACTAACCCATTGGGAAATGCTTCTCAACCAACCAGCGGTTTGGTCTTCTAGGCTTCTAGTATTTTCCATTGTGATAGACGTTTTCACTCAGTACAGCTCAGAGCCCCCTGTAGTGAGCACCACTCTTGTCGGCGCTACAGTTCTCTAGACTGGTGCTGAGGTCCAAAGGTGGCTTGAAGCTGCTAATTTGCAGAAAAAAGGTCGAGAAGGAAGTGGAAAGCTGGGTAAGTTATTTGATATTTTATTAGGCTTAGAAGGATTCGATATTTATAGGGTGTTTTGGGACTCTGTGCCTCATCCATTTAGGATCTTTACTGATCTTCTGGAATGGCCTCCTCATGGACATCCTCATTGGATGGCGTTGCTCACCTGACCAAATGGATGGAAACGCCGCCCCACATGGTTCAGGAATAGGGAGGAGGATCCTGAAATAGATTTAACTCAGTTAGGTTAGATGACCAATTTGGTACAGCCTAATTCAGATTCAGGGAAATCAATTTAATTATTACCTCGAATTCTGACATGTTTAAATCAGAGTTCTCAATAATGAATGTTTTGAGCAAAGGCTGTATGCTACTTGTGAGCTGGGGAGAACGTCAATACAGAGCTTCAAAAGGGACATTTTACTGACTTGTTAATAGCTTATTTGGTAGGCAAGATAGGCGCTGGGTAAATAATGATTCCAGCAAGCAGAGTAAGAGGCGGTTAGCTTCTAGAAATAGAGATAAGGGTTCCATTAGCGCATTTCATCGCCCCATTAGTTGATGGGTTGTAAGGGGTGGAGAAATTTTGGCTAGTGCCAAAAAGCGAAGTTAGTTATATGACTATCTGAAAGGTTAAATTAGCCCATTTACCGAAAGTAGAGTTTATGGGCATCCATACTGACTCAAAATGGATTGAATAAGAAAGAGAGCAATGGTTCTTGCAGTAGCAACAGGGATCTAAATTGCTTCGATCCATTTGGTTAGATGGTCCCGGCTAGGAGGATATATATAAGGCCATGCAATCAGTGGGAAAAAGGCCTCTCAAATTGATGCTAATGACATTGAAGGGCCCCATCAGGTAAACGAATGAGCGCTGGTATCAAGGACTGGCTTGGTCTTGGGATCAGCAGGTCATACAGCCTTTTAAAGTTATTGGATGTTCTCACCATTCTGTACCAGTAGCGTCGTTTTTTTCAGCAATTTATGAGTCTTCTTAACCACCCCATGTTAAAGAGTAGTATGGCCCTCTAGGATAACATTGTTTCAGGAAGAAGGGTGGACATAAGGGAACCATTTCTCATTGAACCTCTTGTAGAGCAACCCATCTTTGATTTAATTATCTTGGATCATCTTTCAGAGCTCAGATTGGGCCTCAAGAGTTTCTAACTCCCAGCGCTTAGGTCAACCAATCAGGTTGTACAGTCAGTCCTCCTTGGGTGTCAAAGCAGCTAGCACCAGCATCCTTAGGACGTTTCCGTTTTAAGAATTGCGTCCATGAATTAAACAATGGTGAAATCATAGCTCTACAGTTGTAAGGCTCATCAGCTAAATGGCCATCCAGGTACTTCATCTGCTGGAGCCACTGGAGTGATAAACGGTTGGTGAAAAAGTGGGCACTATAGAGATAGGGCAAAAAATGTCTGATGTCTAGAAAGACTTTCAGGAATTCAGTCTTGGTAACACTGTAGTTCCATTTAATTTTTCTCAGAGTCTTGCTAAATTAGGCCACGGGAAGGTCAACATGATTTTCGTCATGATGAGCTAGAATAGCCCTGATGGCGACATTCCTCATTTACATGAACAACAAAAAAGGTGGTTAAAACATGGGTGGACTAAGATAGGTTTAGTATATAGTTTGGTCCTAAATGCATTAAAAGCCTGTTCTTGTTCTGGCCTCCACTCAAAGGGCACGTTATTCTGCAGGAGGTAAAATAGAGACTCAGCTAGGTTGGCAAACTGAGGGATAAACTGATGATAATAGCCCACCGTTCCTAGGAACACCTAGATATTTCTTAATCCCTGGGGCGCGTTATCTTTTCTAATGCATCAACTTTGTCTGGTATGGGCTAGATGGCATCCTTTAATTTTGTGACCCAAAAATTATATTTTTGAATTGAAAAAGGAGCACTTCAAAGGTTTAACCTTTATGGAAGCCTTCCAGATCTAACTAAAAGAATTCCCAAGATGCTTGACATATCCATTGAGAGTTTGTGAAAATACAGTGATATTGTCTAGATTGATGAGGAACATGGCAGCTTCAGGTCCCCGAAGATCCCAGCCATGGAGCGTTGGAATTTGGCTGGTGCATCACAGAGGTCCTGGGGCAACCTTATGGGCTCATAAAGTCCCTCTTTAGCTATGAGTGTGCACTTGGCTCAATCTTCAGGGATGAGCTCTCCTTGACAATTTCCACTGGAAGTCCATTGTGGAAAATTACTTTGATCTGGAGAGCAATTAAAGGAAGTCTTCAATCAAAGGAAAAGGTTGAATGTCCTGGTGATGAAGTTGAGCCGTCAATAGTTCATCATCACCCTGTGGCTGCCAACCTTTTTTCATCCCATCAGGAGAGGAGATGCCCAAGGGCTGCATGAAGGTACTAGGTTTTGGTATTGAGTAGTTGTCTGAGTTCCAACGCTACCTAGGGCTTTCCAACCCTGTTTTTTAGTAAGGTTAGGATTGGAAGGTGGAAGCGTCTCCAGTCTCCATATGATGTAGGACTCCGTTCATTCTCCAAAAGTTGTAGTTTGAGGCCAAAATAGGTCGATTACTTCTTTAACAATTCTATACTTTAAGCTTTTGCTCTTCAGTAAGATCCTTTCCAATATTGGTGTCAACAAGGGCCATGGATGGGGTCGCTTCCAACCCAAAGTCCCTTAGGCTCCTATAGCTATGGACGTCATCAGCATCCTTCACTAATTTTAGACGGACATAGGTGGCGGGACTATTTGGGCTAATACCTTAAATTTGTTGTAAGGTTAGCCAACAATACGGATATAGATCTGTAATAAACTGGATCTAAAATTCATGGGCAGGTTAGCCTCTCCCTAGAGACAGGTTGTCTCATCCTTAAATGTCAAGAAGTTACACAGAGGGGAAGTTAACATAAACCCAGGTGTCAGCAATTACAAGGGACTTCAGTGGAATAGTGGTCGCCCTAGGTAAGTAGATCAGCATGCCTTCTTGTCAATCAACAGCAGGGAGGCAATCAGACCCATGAGCCCCTTACAAGATATTTGAGACAATTGTATCAACCCTCACTCTCCTTTAGGCAGGTTTGGGCCTAAAACTTTGTCTTAGATTTGCAGGAGGTTTTAAAGAAAAGGGGGACCCAATGCTCTAGCAGGGATAGGAATCAATCATCATAATGGACTACCGATGAATAGTCTTAAAGGAACTGAGTTCCAAGGAGTAGATCAAGCTAGTATATACAGAGCGATGGTGGGGGTTTTTTGGCGAGAGATTCCTGAATCAAATAGATAGAGTAAATAGGCCCCTATAGATCGAGTACATTGCAGGCCAACTGTGCCATACTCCATATAGCGTTGCAAGTCTAGAGCAATCTTGATGCGCTTCATCAACTTGAACGATATAACTTTCTGGGGGAAATACTGTAGACTATGGCAAGGACCAGAAACTTATGAGCTTAAACTGCAATTTGGGTAACCAGAATTCTAAACTGGGGAAGTAGCGTGAGAAAAATGAGAGAGTCATTGCAAAAAGAGTAAGCAGTATCAATTTCTTTGTTATCAATAGGTAGAAACTTCTTATTCAGGTTTAATGGATCCATGATCATTGGAGATAATAAAGGATCCTTGAGGCGTGGTAAAGATGTCAGCATGGAGCGCCTCTTCCTACATGCTGATAGCCCTTTTGTCGCCTCCTCAGAAAGGCATTTCCAGCAGGTCTTGGAACCTTGTCTGAAACTGTTGCAGTGGGTTACCGAGGCTAATAATTCTTTTATTTCTCACCTATGGACTCAATGATGTTAAAGGGACATGAAGAGGTAGCCTTGGAGCGCGGGGTTGATTCAAGGATGTCATTAATTATGTCCAATTTCTACCAGATGCAGGTTAAACTGTTATTTTGGTCAATCATATGCATTTGAACCTCAGGGTAGGATCTCAACGCTGAGATGACAGCAGTTATAGCGTCATCCAAGGCAATACAACTGGTAGTAACCAAAGGTTGCGCCTGGGCATAGAAACAGCTGGCAAATTCTATAAGGGCTCTCTAATTCAGGAGGATACTAAAGAATGCTTGTTTTTGGTTGGCCTGGTTTTATTTCTGACAAACTCTTGAATCAAGGCCATACGGTACTGTTCCCAGATGTTGCACTCCTTAAAATGGGGAGTCATGATCTCCCAGGCAGTGCTGTTGATGCAGGAGTGGACATGCTATATTTTCTGCTGGTTAGTGGCCTCCTCCATTGTACTTAAATATGCGTACAGGAAGAAGGTGATTATTTTTTCTGAGGTGAACCTTTTTTTTATAAAACTATGTTTTAAGTTAGTTGCAAGAGGAGTTGAGAGGGAGTTAACTCCAGGGATGGGTGCAGGATTAAAGATTTTGGTTTCCGCATAGTTGTGGGGGACCTGTTGGTCTGTCATCTTAGGCCCTCAAGGTCCTCTTTGATATCATCCCAATTTTTTGGTTGAGGGATGAAACGGAAGCCTTGTTCGCTACCTGTCCTTTTAGGTATTTAATATAAGAGCCTTGAAGACGAAACTAACTCTTGAGGGTTTTAAATTGGTCTCAAAGCCTCAACAAGTTTGTTCAAACTGAGAAATATGGCTGTCAGTAATCTTGGTGTAGACGCTAAAGTTTCCATTTTTTGACAATGCCTCAATAGAGACCTTAGGGTTGAGGGGAACTCCGTCCACTTGGAGTTTGCATCCTTTAGCTACATTCTTAATATGATCATACAAGGAAGCTAGAGCTTCTAACACATCCTTCACCAAGGGTCGTCAGGGTCTCCAGGAGTAGGTATTGCAGGGAATGAGTGCCCTCAAGATCCACGGGGACCTTCTAGTCCTTCAGGTCCCTCACTTCCTTTGTGGCTTTCAGGCCCCCTAGGCCCTTCAGGTCCTTGACTCCTGGAGGTGTAGTCACAAGAGGCCAGCTCCTGATAAAGTTGTTGCAGGGTCCATAACAGATCTTCAACTTGATGGAGGCACTGATTCCAAGAAGCCTCAATGAGGTGGATTTTCTGATGCAGATGGTCCTTGAGGTAGCAGGAGATCCTGCTATCCAACACCGAAATCTGGCCTAGGAATTCTTTAATTGGTCGTCAGATATGATAATGACTTTGCAGTTGCAATGGAAGAAGGATGAGGCCGCGTTGTAGGAACGGATGACAGAGAGTTTAAGGTTTGATTGAGCCCCAGTTGCTGGGAGACTTTATGATGGTGCAATTAAACTAATTGGAGGAGGTGATGAATATCCAGGTGAATAAAGTTCTGAAGGTAAAGTTCAGTTTCCAAGGTCAGTTTTTCCACTTGTAGCTGGCCATGGTACAGTAGTTCACATGATAAAAGCATGGAAGAGGCGCAGGAGCGGCTGGAGTGGGCACCAATGGAGTAGATGCCATTTATTAACTTTTGGACAACATATTTAAGGTTCTCATACCGAAGTTGATACTGATTCCCATCTACTGAGGGCAAGGAGAACTGGAACGTGGCCCAGTATTCTAGACTCTCAGGCTGTGTGGGCCACATTTCATACCGCAAGGTACAAATCCATTGAGCAACGCTTCTCCACTGACCAACAGATTGACCTGTGACTGCTGGTACTAACTTTTATTCGTGATAGACGTTTTCACTTAGGACAGCTTAGATCCCCGTGTGGTGAGCACCAATTATCTTGGCGTAAAAGTTATCCTTACTATCGCCGAAGTCCAAAAAATGGGCTCTAAGCAGAAAATTAATGCAGAGGCCAAAAATGAAAAGATGTGGAAAAATAGACTACTTTATTATGTATATTACGTCAATATTTATAGGGCGCGTGGGGACATAATGCCTCAAGGACATTTGCGTCCCGCACTAGAATTTTTACAACCTTCCAGATTGACCGCCTGGTCGGCGCCCACATAGTACTTCATCATCCTTGTGACTGCAGTGGTGGGGACAGTGCCTCTCGTGATTTGGAAAGCAGAGATGTGATTCCTGAAGGTGATCCCATTGATTTTCATAAGCTTGATGCTTCCTAATTGAATCTAGTTTTGGTGCCTCCAGGATAAAGTTCCATCTTTGATAGTTTGAAAGTCAATTAATCAAAGTTCATTTGGTAGTGGATATTTTGGATTGCTTGTCATCTAGAATCCTGACATAACCCATACTGCTGAAGCTCTAACCTTATTTTGTCCAAACTTCTAAACTACTTAAGATGCTGGCAAAAGAAAACTTTTACCTCAAACCCACTACCCATCAAACTTGGCCGCTTGGGATCACCATTGCAGCGTCATGTTTGAAGTTTTATCTAATGGTTTAATCTAAACCTGCAAATAAAATGTGTATCATCCCCCTTAGGTTACGCACCACTAGTACAAAAAATAGTAAGGGGTCATGGAGCTGAAGTGACACACATGAAACATAAGCTTAGTAGGAATGTCGGAAGTTGCAAATTGATGCTAAATATGTTAAGCTTGTTTTTTAATTCCTCTCTGATTTTTAATGTAAAGTTTATATGACAACCTCCCTTGAGAGTTGATATAATGTGAGTCTTAATCATAAGTCGTACCAATTATAGGATCCCTTCTACTGTCAATGTTTTTTGCATCATGCTTTAATTTATCAAAATTTATATATTTTCTCTATTGACCCAATGGGCAGCAGAAAGCTATGCGCAATGTTATTGACTTCTTCACACCTTCTCCAGATCTAGTTTAGTTTTTTCAAAGTAAAGAGACCTCAATTAGTTCATACTCTTAGAGAAAAAGAGCATTATGCCATAGTTAGTTTCCAATGCCTGACAATACCACATTCATATATCTTTATAACTTTTGCATTAATTAATTTTGAAATTTCACATTATAATTTAAATGTATAAGATGACATATTCAATCCCACTAAGGCTTGGTTATTCTTTTACATACAATTATCTAGTATAAGCTCTAAGATATTGCATATTTTATATAGGAAAGATAAAGTTCTTTTAATTAACTGAGGTAAGTCAATCAGGGGATGGACATTACTGAACTAAAAACCTAAACTAAAAATAACGTAACTAATTGATTTAAACAAAATGCCCAAATAAGTGATTGAATGAATCAAACCCAAACAAAATAAACAACCAGGTGGGTAGTGGAAACCGCTTATCCCTCCATGGCAGAAGGGGAGGGTGGATTGGGGGGCTCATCTTTTGCAGCAGCTATCTCATCCCAGAGTAGGGTGCATGTCAAGGCAGATAGCAAGGGCGTTGGGGCATTGGCAGTATGTGGTTCACTGCCACTGATGATTGGTACTTCTGAGTAGATTGCCAACCACAAAAAAAGCAGTAATATCTGACTAAAGCTTTTTTGGCTTTAATGCGGGAGTCTGGTAGTAGAATGAATGTTGCAATATTGGTTCAGGTAATCTTAGCTTTCAGATTTATTGCTACAGTTACCACGTTCTGGATAGCGTTGGTGACATTTTTTGTGAAATTGTTCTACATTAATCTTACCTTCTGGAGTAGATTTTCAGGGATAACAAGAGGTGGAATTCCTCCTGTGAGTGCTGCCACTGATTTAGTGGCAGCTTTGCGAAGGGATGGCAATCTGATGTGGTGGCTGCTTCTACTGCAAGCTGATTGTCGCTGTGAAAGATGAAGTTTTTAATTTAAATCTTTCTTATAAAAGGGTATGCATCTGTTAGGGAATACAAATGCCAATTTAAAAAAATAACTAAAATTAGAACCAATATTGCTTTTATAAAATGTGATAGTTTTTGTACTTATATATTTAAGAGCTAAAAGCACTTGTGGCGTCATACTATAGTGATAATATGTAGTGAAATCTCTATATATAAAAGATTATTAATTTAATTTATGATTTTAAATTGAACGTTATTATTTAGTATTTAGACCTATTGAATTATACAATCATGTTCATAAAGAATTTCTTCCTCAGCTTTTAGACTGTAAAGATTATATATCATGCTCAACAATATATCTTATATATACAATCTTTATAATCTAAAAGAAGAAATTATATTGTATCTTAATCACATCTGAGTCAACAAATGTATCTATGGTCCTACTTTTAAAATCATTTTTACACACTTTTAATTTATTTAAGACTAAATTCATATTCTTTTTTTTTGAAATAAAGTTTTCATCATTACTAACTATAGGAAAGAATGAAAAAGAACCTTATTATCCAATAAAAACTTGGCTATAATTGACCACACCTAGGTTAATTATCATCCTACTAGTGCTTTATTAAGTAGCCAGGTGATTTATTTTTATTTCCTATTAATGTTTAGTACCACAAAAATATGAAAGAAAAGCAAACACAGGAGACATTGCAGGTGTTATTTTAGTATTTTTTACCAAATAAAAAAAGTAAAAATTTTAAGTAAAGCAGCACCACAAGTGATCATTAAAAAGTTTTTATAACTTTAGTTTGAGCAAATTATAAGAATAAACCACAGGAGCAAAACAATTTATTAAAGAATATTGAAAAGTTTTACACAGAAGATAAAATTTTATAAACTGTTACAAAAAGTAAAATATTAGAAATAAAACCTTTTGGGAATTATTTAAATCTGGTGCATTAGACCATAAGCTAAAAATAACTAATATATTATTATAATTTTTTGTGTAAAGATATTTCTAAATAACAATAAGTATATTGAAATATGAACACTTAAAATATTATGTTAATAGACCTAAAAAAGCTAATAAATTTTGTTTAAATACTATATGGATTAATCTTGAAAGCTAATTAGTCATTAAAATTAACTAAATCTACATCAAATAATCTTAATTTTAGAGAAAATGTTCTTATATTCTTCTTAAATTATGCTGCAGATTTGGAAAAATCAAGTAGATTTTTTTTAGAATTTGACCAAATTAGGATCAAAATGCTCGGATTATAACTTCACCAATCCATGTTCATTCCTTTATTCTTCTTATGTTATGTATCATATCAAAATTGAAGGACTTAATATGGTTAAAGTTGATGAGAGCTTATAGAACATTGTTCCAAAAGGGTTAGACCACAAAAATTTTGTGATATATTAAAGATTTAAGTTTAAAGCACTTTATTAGTTGGAATTTATTCTTCTTGTACTTATATCATTTTTGATCATTAGGCATCAGAAAATTTTTCATTAGCTATAAATATATTTTCTGCTTCAGATTATTTTTTACCCGCTAGTTAGAATATATGAGAGAAAAGATGTATGTAAGGAAAAGATATCTTAAGAGCTTAAGTGAGCCTTAAATGATTAATATTTTTCTTCTGGATATATTCCAATATAACTCTTTAACTAGCTCTGATGTATTGGCTCATTCTCTGAAATTATAAAAGCTCTTATGTCTCAATATAGCCCATCCTTGTTATCTAATACTTAGAGGCGTCAAAACACACGGAAAAAATAGATTAATCTCATTTAGCATCATCTAGTACAGGTTAGGCTTGGTAGACATTAGTACATCATGTATGTCAGGTGGCAATAAGCAGGAATTATAATTCATTCTGGATGAGGAAGTAGCTAAAATATGCTTTATAATTCAATTTCTAAATCACCTTAAATTAAGGCGGTAAGGTCTATTTTTGTTATATTCATTCCTAAAGCAAAACTTGGAAGTAAGAATGTATAAGTCACTTAAACATACTAAAAGGCACTTATGGAATTTTTTATCTTCAATAACTTACAGACTTTCAAAGAATTATCATATGATCCTTACTTTTTTATGTAAACTCTACCAGTTCTTTTGCTTTATTAACTACACTTTTAAAAGATCTCAGATGAAGTTCTTTGATTGAAAGTGTTATGAGTATATTCATTTATAATTTATTTGAGGTACACCAACTAGCGGACAGACATTACCAAAGCTCAAAGAGCTAAAAAAACGAACTAACAGATCTACCCAAACAGAATTATTGACTGCCCAAAATGAACAAATGAAACACAATGGAACAAGAATACAACCAACAAGGTGGGACAGCAACGAGTCACTCAACCCACCATGGCAGAAGGGGAAGGGAGATCAGGTGGCTCATCTTTGGCATCAGAATCCATATCAAAGGCAAGAGTGCAGGTCAAGGCAGAGAGCAATGGTGTAGGGTGATCAGCGATATGGGGAACGATTTGGCTGAAAGCTAGTGATCAAAATTACCTGCATCAAAAATTGCACCTAGATATTTGGAAAAGCAGGTCTAAGCATGAAGGTGGATGGAAGGAAGCTGGGATTATAAAGCTACAGTGGGGTGGGTGGTTTTTGTCTTGGCCTGAAAAGTGAAAAAAAATTTCTGGATGGCGGCATTTGCTTGTTTGTAGAGGTTTAGGAGGGCAATTTTGTCCTATAAGGCTTTGGTCAGAGCAATAATGTGAGGAGGGAGAGCCTTGGCAAGTATCACGGTTGACAAATTGACTGACTCATGGATGTCAGTATTATCTGGGTTTTCAGCTGCAGCAATAGCGATCTGGTGGTCATAGCAGAACACAGAGGTGTTCGTTTGGGGCATATAAATGATGAGGGATCTGAATGGGGTGCTGTACCTGTATAAAGTCTTCGATATGGGTTCTTGAGTCTTCAATTACATTACTCATTTCCTTGGTTTCATCCAATGAAGACCATGGGTTCAAGCTGAATTAGAAATTGGGGATATTAAATTGATGGGCTGCGGGTTATGATTGAAGAAAAACGTGAGATCAAACTGTTGTCTAAGACAAACTCTGATTTGTGAGGCACAGGTGGCACTGGACTGAGGAGGAGGCTGATTTGCAGTTGTACGCACTGTAGTGGCAGCAGGCTTTGGGTAAGGGGGAAGGATTGTACCTCATACCAGAAAGGCAGTGGGGTATGTGGACAACTGGGGGCCAGCTGGACACAGCGCAGGTCTGGTGGAAGCATTGAGAGAGGAAAATTTATGCTTTGAGTGATAACTTAAAGAAGGATGGGCAGATGGTCCACCCACCCTCAACGTGGGACAAGAATGGGTGGTTGGGAGCAGAGGAAATGATGGTGCAGGGGGAATTGAAAAGCAATTTTATTAAAATTTGGGCTAATTGTGGTGAATGACCGAGGCCCAGCAAGGTGAGAAGCATCATTGGGGACCACAAATTAAAGGATGGGGCTAGATCTGTATGTGGCCAAACCTTACATTGACTCCTGATGGAGCACCACAAGGGGAAGGTGAGTGCACAACCCCTCAAACTGAAACACCATAGTGGTGTCAGTGGGGAGTGGGTTCATGTTGTGGAGATAAGGGCGCCCTGGAAAACCAGGGGTACTGTGGCCACAGTGGCGGCATCAGCTTCACAGATGAAGCCTAGACAAAAAAACCTCTTATAGGGGGTGTAGATCTATATAAACTGGATGTCAGCATTACTGTCTGGGCCAAGTCAATATTGGCTTTCTCTGCTTATGGGAATAATTTCCCATATTTGACCCAAAGGCTGAAATGCAGCTGGGATTGGGGGCGAATGAGTGGGCTGCAAGTCAATACATGGGCACATACCAGGTAAACGGTGAGATCTTTGAGTGGAATTAACTTACCCAATGATTTAGTGGGACTGGATGAACCAGTCTGAGCACATTTTTCACTGGACGGAAAAAGCTGGGTGGGGTTTCACCGCTGTCTCACATGTGAGAAGCTAGAAGAGAATCTGAGGTCATTGGGGAGTGAACAGGGAGATAGGCGTAAGCTATTTAAATTGTTTTTACTTATTTTTAAGTAAAATTGCTTGAAAGTTGCTCTAAGTGGAAAGTTTTTGGGTTGTAAATTTATTTAGCACACAGTGAAATGTACCTGAAGTACCACAATGTTGTTGTATAATAAATTTAAAGTATGAAGATGTATTACTCAATTTTCTGTTTACAACTGCAACTAATTTAAACTGTATTACACCTTAAATTAAAAAATTTATCCAGCTCATGATATTTTTATGGAAAGATGTGGGGATCCATAAGCATATATATAGCAAGTAGAATTATGTATTCTTAAAATATGAGCTGTAATGTCCTTGAGCTCTGTTTAGATTTTTTGGGACACCATACCAAATGAGATACATAATAGATTTGCAATTATTTCTTAATGCTGATAATTAGTGTGGCAAGAGTAAAGTTATCTATCTTAGTGAATTGTTTGAACTTTACCATCTTTGCATCAATGACCTAAGACGTGGTTAGCTTTATATTAAATTTAGCTTAAACAAATGTACGTCGGCCCTCTAAAATTTAATTGTACCATGAGACAAAGAGTTTTTAATAAGTGGATAGAGAATGTTAAAAAACGTGTTGGTATAATAGCCATGTCTGATGCTGGCCCATATATATGTAAGAGTATAGAATTTAAATACAAGGTCTTATATTTACTTGACTTTTTAGCATAATAAGATATAAGCGTTCAAGCTGGTTTAATCCTAATATATGGTAAATTCACCATTTTAAAAGGAGATGACATCAAATAGAGGATTTTCAAAAGTTATACAGGGACTATCATTCCTTAAAGATGCTTTCTTAACTTTGAACACTCACCAGATTATGGTTGTGCTAGCCATACTCTATAAGGGGTTAACATCATGCATAAAAGACTCATAGCAAGAAGCACTTATAGATTTTGATTAATACCTTCTTTCACTTGGTTTTACTTATCAATAACTGGATGTTGTGGGCATTAATCAAGTTAGGGCCCAGTGTTAAATTCAGAGCAGAAAAGACATTGAGATTTAGGATGTCAGTACTTAAATTTAAATTTATTGTGGGGAAGGCTGACCATGGGATGGACACTTCCGAATATGACTCAGGAAAGACAAACTTAGTACCAGGGGAGGCACCCCAGAGAAGCGATGCTATCTCTTGTTGCCAGCGGGAACGCCACTTATGGGGAGGGGGAGGGAACGTGTGAAGGGGCCGTAGCCACTATTGAGCACGTGTGGAGGAAGGGGTCTGATTTGATGAACCAGACTGGGAACCAGGAGGGGACCAGCTGTCGGCAATGCGGTGGGAGGTATCCAAACATCTATGCTTGAAATTGGTCCACCAAGTGAGACCGGAATCTGTGGACAACTTCTGGGAGGGTGGGGATGGAGCCAGCGATGGCATCCAAGACAATCGTGTGGATAGTCCACATGGCGATTGCAACCACCAGAGCATGGAGGGAGGGTGGAAGGGGGGAGGCCATTGATGAAGCAAACATATTTTTTGACAGATTGAAGGGATGCGTTTGATCCTGGCCCAGCAGACGTTGAACCTCGCGCCATATCACTTTAGAGGTGGGGCACTTCTCCAGGCGGTGGAACAGTGTTCCATACTGGCCACACACGACACAGGATGAGTGTAAAGCATTAGAGCGCTCAGCTGTATGATACACCCGCCTCAGGCAGCGCCACACATGGGAGCGGACTTGAGGCTGCAACAGAGGATGGTGTGCATATTTCCAGATAGTCTTTTGGGTCTCAGTGGAATAAGGATGTCCATCATGTCCAGGTAGTCCACCCTGGATAGGACTTGGGGTCGAATGGGGATCACGTCATCATGGATAGGTAGCCCCTGTACTTCTTGTGTGAACTGAGGAGAGGGGCGGCCTCTTCAGGTTGTATGTCTGCTAATACGAATTCTCCACTCTGCGCTTTGCATGGAGAGTAGAAATTCGTTTGTAGTGTGTTTTAATCCCGTGAGGACCAGTGGCCGATGTGTGTGATGCGAGGCATTTCATCAGGGAGTGGGGGTTTGATGGATTGTTGAGGCCCAAGGCTCGGGAGAAGTTGGAGTGGGCCGCGTGGGACCAGAGTTGGGATGGGAGTGTAGGAGCGGTGATGGCCGCGATCCAGGTGCTCAGGATCTTGGCAGCATGGGCTTTGAAGTCCAGCAGGCCCATGCCACCTTGATGATGAGGGCCAAACATGACCTCTAGCTATACTGGTGGAGGGCGGCCTGACCAAAGCCATCCTTGCAGCAAAGCATACAGGGATTTGAAGAAGCTTGGGGAGAAGGGGATGGTGTGGGCTCCGAACCAGACTTTGGATAGGAGCATAGAGTTGGCAAGAACAACCCTGCCAGTGAGGGTAGTAGGGTGGGCTCTGAGAGAGGCAATTCGCTTCAACACGTTGTCCAGTATATGGTACTCCATTACTGCTGACGCATATCCGCCTGCCTCCATCCACACGCACCAGATGGCGCACCAGTCCTATGTAGGACGTGGCATGAAGGGGAGCACCAGTGGAGCGGTGTGTGCTGAATTAGTAAGGCGTGGGCATGGGCGAGCAGATGGGCCAGGTTAGGAAATAGTTGCTGGGGCCCAGCAGTTCTGAAACTGACCAATGAGGATGATTTTGGTTTTGGAGGCGTTCAGTGCCGCGTTGCTTACCCGGGAATATTCCTGGATGTGGGCTTCAAGCGCGCGTGCATCTTTGTTATTAGACACCCCAACCACGCAATCATCTGCAAATGCCATCATCTTGACTGGGGTTTGGCCTGGCACATGGACCCCAGTGAGTTGGGCATTCACATTTTGCAGTAGTGGGTCAAGGCTGAAATTGTATAAGAGTGGGCTGAGGGGGTCCCCTTGTCGCAAGCCCCTTTGAGGGCGGACTACTTCTGTTAGGAAGCCAGGGCCACGCACTGCCATTGTCGCAGATTCTATGAGCAGCATTACCCAGTTTATGAAGCGGGGGGGTAGGCGGAATTGATGGAAGCAGGACCTTAGGTATTCCCAGTTTACTCTATCATAGGCCTTTTGTTGGTCCAAGAATGCCAGTGCCCCAGAGGCTGTGGACTGACATGCATTAGCCATGGAGTGCATGTTGTCCCAAATTGACCTTCTGGGAATGAAACCAAATTGTTCTGAGGAGATGGTGGCAGATGCTACAGTCCCTAAACGGTTAGCCATAATTTTGGTTAAAATTTTGGTGTCTGTGTTTGTTAGAGAAATGGGGCGCCAGTTGGCTAAGTCTAGCCTATCCCCTTTTTTGAAGTTTGTGACCATAAAGGCCTCATGTCCTCCTGGTAGGAGGCGCGATTCCAACAGGCTTTGGTTAAGTGAGGCTAGCAGCAATGGGGATATATATTTAAAAATTTTTTTGTAGAACTCATATGGAATGCCATCTGGGCCTGGGCATTTTTGGTTTAGCGCACCGTGAATTGCTGTCCTTAATTTGTTCAGAGTAATAAAATTCATTATTTCTGGGTATCAGAAAATGGTGCAGATATGAGCTCAGTTGAGAAATTCTGCCATTTTGGCTGGCTGAATTGGTTCAGCTCGGTATAACTCAGAGTGATATTTTTGCATTTCTATTGCTACTTCAGCCGGTGTGTCCACAATGGAATTATCTGATCTTTGCACCTGTGTGCAGGCCACACTCTGGCGTGGTGCGAAATTTTTTTTAAAGAAGTATGCGGTGCACTTGTCGCCTTTAGTGATGTGTGTGGCCCTGTATTGGACACAAACCCAATGTTTGTGTTGCCTTTCGAGTGCGTTGAGGTGGGCGGCTGCCTCTGCCCACTTCCAGCCCCATGCAGGGCTGTATCCTGTGGCTGGAATGTTGGACTCCAAGTGGGCCAATACCGCTAGAGCGCGCGAGATAACTGCCAATGTGGCTCGTGAGCGTCTGGAGGAGAGATGGCGATAGTGTCAGATGGTGTCCTCTTTGAAAGTTGCCCATGTGGAAATGGGGTCCACGCAAAATGGTGCAACAAACAATTTTGCTAAAGTTGCCTCTTCCACCCATGTGGAAAATCCTGGCGACGTGAGCTTGGGGGGCAGATTTTGCACCAATAGGGGCCTTTGCAACTGTGATGGGTAAGTGGTAGGTTATCAAGACCAGTTGGTGGTCAGAGAATTCCATTTTCGTTGTTTTGAAGTGGGAGATGTGGGGTTGGAATTTTGCCGGTATTAGAATAAGGTTGATGCAGGTCATGGACCTTAATTGGCTGTTGTGGACGTGGGGATGCATCATGTTTTGAGCAGTGGGGCATGTCACGGCAGCGCATCCATTAACCCAAGGGCGGCTTTTAGAACGCATAGTTCTATGTGACCCTGTGGGGCGTGGGGTGATGGAGGCCACCGGTCCGTTGGTGAGGTTAGCCAACAGTTCATGTCACCAACTAGGAAATAATCAGGGGGTAGCGGGAGGGATTTGACTGACAAGAAAAATTCCTGACGCTCGTGTGCACCATTTGGGGCATAGACGTTGACAATCGCGTGTGCAACATTGGCCCATGAGAAGGTGATGATGAGCCTTCAGCCATTTAGGAATGCTTCTGAGGATGTGAATTTGAAAAAATTATTTTTTGAATTAGCACCCCACAGTGCTTCGACCAAAAGGATAGGGATGGGAGGAGCATTGTTTTCCAAGCTTCCTTGGAACCTCATGGACAGTGGGACTCCTAGATGGCCAGGATAACCACGGGTAAATTGTGTTGTAAAAAACTCAGTTTCCTAGCCCGGGATGGGGAGGCCTTGAGTCTGGCGATATTCAACGTTGCTAGAGTGAAGGTTTCCCCCATCGCATCTTAGGTGCAAGGGGGTGGGCCCCCAGGCCCACCAGCCTCTTCCAGGTCCCCACAGGCTTTCACAGCAGCACGGGTGTTAGCAGCAACGCTATTGGGGTTTTTGTTAATTTTTGAGGAAAGAGTCACGTTGGCTTTGGCCTTCACTTTTTGTTTTCCTGACGTTGGACGAATTTTTTGCGTTGCAGATGAGTTCTTTGCACCATTGAGTGGGTCAAAATTTTTTTTTCAGTTGGGATAGGTCCCAAGTCAGTTTTGACTAAGCTTGGGTGCAGCGATTGGATGAGATTGAATCTCCCATCAGATCCTCAGATTGAGTGGCCCAATCGCCATGGGCTTCCCAATCTGATTGGTTGATGGATTCCCGAGTTGCTTCCGCCACGAAGGTCTCCATGTCCTCCTGGCATTGTGAGTGTGGGATGGCGGTGGTGGCCTTGGCCG